>JAKKPZ010000141.1:0-127500 GCA_022814885.1 Ditylenchus destructor | reverse complement strand
TTATCTTACCCATTTTATGTAAGTATTTTGTTTCGTAAACAAATATTAGTTTGGAACATAAGTCCTTGTCCCGGACAGACGAGGCTGAAAACGCTGAAAAAAAAGTAATCCTCAAAGTGTGTTTTTCTTGCTCACAAAACTATCCTAATACTATCATAATAATATCATTTCAGGGGCAGGAAAACCAAAAAACTTGAAAGTCCTCGAAGATGGCATTGAAATCCCTGAAGGTATCAACGTAGATAATCTGGATGTTGCAACTATTATCAACGCTATCAACAACTGTAAAAAACTTTCGGGCAGAAAAATCTACTCAAGGAAGATCAAGACAAGACCCGGCGGAAAGTCAAAGGAAATTGATGACGAGACCAAAATAACTTTTTCTTGTATAGCCGAGATTCATCTATACACGGAATTTCCCATTAATGTATGGATGAAGGACACAAAATCGCAATATCCAATTTGGATCAAGTCGAATAAAAAGATCACAGGCAGTGAAATTTGGAATGCGATCTGGCCCGATTTATATTATTACGGTGTTACAAAAATTAGTTTGGAAAATGAAAATGGAAAAGAAGTAAAGGACGACTCAGAGGTGTTCAATTTGGATGGAATCCAGGATATTTATGTGGATGCAGACGTGACCGGTTGGGAATTTTATTTGATATTAATATTACTTGATGATCAGAAGCCAAGGATAACTCTGAATGGTGTAATAAAAGGGGTATATTTATGGGGTCTAAAGGCAAAAATAACTTTACTATCAGTTCCGGCCTGGCGACTTACCATATCGGCTCAGACATTCCGACATCGCCTCTGTTGTACTGTGGATCAGCTCTGCACTATAACTGCAGAGCGCCGGCTGTCTTTTCTAGATTTGTAGTTCGGAGAGGGAGTACTTCCCCAACTGAAGCAGACAGTTAGAGCAGCTAGCGTGCGTGCATCTTTAACGCCCATCGCCCACACGCTCAGCCTACTCAGGTAGAGGGTAGACTTTGATGCGCCCAACTGGGTGTCACCCATGGTGGGGAAATTCGGCAAAATCAAAGGAAGGCTTAGCCGAGCAAATATTCTTCTCAATATTTCTCGAAATTTTCCCAACTAAATGCAAAATCTGATCAAGCCACTTTATACCAACTTTTTAAGCTCTATCCATTGGTACAATCAGATTTTTTCGCTTTTCGTTAAAATCTTGGTATTTGTAAAATATTGTTTAAACAGAGGTTGGTCCCAAGCGGAATGGTCCTCGGCAAACTTCCTTTGATTTTGCCGAATTTGTGTCACCTGACATACCGTTCTCAACAGGGCTCCTAAAAAGTTTTTTACTCTCATTCCCAGCGTTCGACGTTGGTCTATCCCTTTAACACCGATTCTTAAGGGTTTGGAAATGTCTCCAAATGTCATACAAATTTCGCCAAAGGAGTAATCATATGTGACAAAAATGCTAAAAATATGGAAGATTCCTAATAACTGTTACTTTTCAGCCGAGGCCACAATTCCATGCTTTATCGAGCAAAGCGATGGAAAATATGTAAGGGGCAAAGACTTTACCTTTGTAATGAGCAAACGAGATGATGGCACTTACATGTGGGGACAAATAGCAAAGAACGTTTTGCCAAAGGACCAAATCATTGTTTCTGTCCGTGAAAACAGCAAAAACGACAATGGTAACAACGACGTAGTACCAAGACTACTTGTTACTAGGGAGACAGTTGTTAGATCGATTTATGTTCAAACGATAGGTAGCCCATTATTAAATGATGGTAAATTGTTGTGTTTTATAAAATACAGTCGAACCTCCGAATAACGCGGGTCTCGGGACCGGACAGCCACGTTATTCGGAGGTTTTTAACCAAAAATTTGTTAGATCGGCGTTAATCGGGGTTTTTTGAATGTTTCGGCAGTAAATTTGAATTTATTGGCGCGAATTTGAACTTTTTCACAAAATTTTGGTATTTTTTTTCCGAATTTTGTAAAACTGTTGGCAAAAACGCCAAAAATATTTCTAAAATTTTTTAAATTTTTCTAAAAATTGTGTAAAAGTGATAAAAATTTCGAAAATTTCTTCAAAATATTTCTTCTTCAAAATAGTCGGAGGGCCATTTAGAAGGCATGTTTCAAAAAAATTCGCGTTATTCGGAGGGCCGCGTTATTCAGAGGCGCGTTATTCGGAGGTTCGACTGTACCATATTGCAAAAAATGTTGCCATTGCTTCTTGCCAAAAAAATCTCTTGCGAAAAAATTTTAACGCCTCTGGCTAAAATCGAGCCTGCTTGCAGCTAGTATAACAATAATAGTCAGAAAGGTAAGTTCAGGCGTTCAATATTTCCTCTAGTTAAAAAAATTTTACAAAAATTTCGAATTTCGTAATTTTGGCCGCGAAAATAGTTGGGATAATGAAATACTAAAATTTTTTATTAGTAATATACTCATTTATAGGTAAACGGGAAGTTGTAGTGAGAAACGGAAATTCTATCCTTGGAAGTGTTTACCTTGGTAGCCAAGCATTTGTCCAACATATTAGAATAAAAGTGCTCCAACATTTTCCAAAAGTTGACAAGGTATATTGGATAGGAAGCGAAATCACGGATCAACACAATGGGATAGTAGAACTATCACCTTATGGCGAAACAGTAAAAGTTACAATGAAGCAAATGTTTAAGACATAATTTCTTACCATGTTTCAAATCATGTTTTATGGTATTGTAATTCTATATATTTGCACTGTTGTCTGATCTGTCTTTCTAACTGTCCAGGTTTGGTTTCGGACACAAGATAAATTTTTTTGGGAAACATAAACATTATCATTACACTAATTCGTAAAAAAATTATTTTTTTCTTGAGAAAAAATCTTAAGAAAATTCAAAAACTCTAAACCTTTCGACTGAAATGAATTATCAATTTTCAATTGCTAATTCAATTTCTTAGAACCCGTTATTCTTCAAACTTTGCCAATTTTGCACAAACGCTTGGCAGCAAAAATGCACAATAATTTTCCTTCCAAATTTAATAGTAATCTATATATTTACGGTGTTCAATGTATAAACCACCGTATAAACCGACCAAATTATTAGTGCTATACAGGAAAAATAATATGCCGAGTGGATTAGTTTTCAGAAAAATGACAATGTTTAAAAAGTTGATTACAAGTAATTACTTTAATAAGTAGAGTGTGTACATTTTTTTTGTTTTCATTGTTTTAGTCTAAAGAAAAAAGATAAATAGTAGGACTTATTTTGTCAAAATATTTAGTTTCCGCGCAGTTTTCACACTTTGTCGGTTTTCATACTTTTGAAGAACATTGAAAAAATGATGAGTGCAATGCGCGAAACAATTTTGCAGAAAACCTGTATGCAAATAATTTATAGTTCAAGGTGTTGATTGTATAAATCGCCACATTTCCAGACAATATCTTCCTGTTCGACCCACGCAATGAAAATAATATGCGGAGTGGTTATCTTTTAATTTTGAGAAAAACTGCCATGGTTTTGAGATAAAATCCTCCTTGGCATAAACTTCCAAACGTAGCCTTTTTTCTTTACACATTCCAATTCTGTTTGCTTTTTTCAAATCACTCATTTCCATAGAATCAAACGATTTTCGATTTATTGCCTTATCATGCATGTAATTAAATTGATAGAAGGTGTGTGTATTTTTAATTTATTTACTTTAAAGCAAAGATAAATTAAATTAAAATACGTCACTCAAAACAAAAGGACAAGAAACACGTCTTTAAAACAGTTGAAGTAAAAAGGAAACAAAATTGTAAAAAAGAAAACAACATAAAGCCTACTTTTCCATTATTACAATGTTATATTTTGCCCTCTTATCTGATCTGTAATTCCGACTATAAACATTTTGGTTTCTAGGGATAAATCTCGGGATATTGTTGGTGACATTTTCCAACAGATGACGTGACATCACCTCATTGTAGGGGCGCCAAAAGCGCCCCTACAACGGAGCCCTGCCCGTCGTGCTCGGTGTTTTAGGGGCGACGGAAAACACGCTCCGAAAAACCCGCTGGCTCCTTTTTCAGACTTATACATACTGATTCATTTTCACTACCATTGTAACTATAATACAAGCGCCTCACGGCGCTTGTAAAAGTGTGTAAATGGGGAAGCCTATTAGCTAGCAAAAGCACCGCCGCTATCGCGGCGTTTCGCGACGAAAAAAAAATTTTTGTCAGTGGACACACTGACGCAGGCAGGGACAGACGGACAACGGTTTCTTAGTAAAGTAACATTCTAACTGTCAACGTATTGATTTAAAACGCAAGAAATTATTTTCCAACCGTTGTTTAAATGCACATATCGTTCAACGATTTAAATACTTGAACAATTTATCACATCTAATGGAAATGAGAGTGTGCATGTTTGTAAAGCCATACATTCATAGTTCACGTGACGTGACATATGTCTGAATAGTTTTCTATAGATACATTTTGTTGCGTCATTCACAGCGTTGTGTATAGTAAAGTTCTTTGCTATAAGCCATTCTTTTGCATAAAGACTAATAAATACGCAAAACTTTGCACATTACCACATACACTAGAATCTACGATTCAAAAGCTGGAAATAACAAGTAATGAAAATAATAGATGATTGTGTATATTTTAAAATGTTTTATTACCGTATTCCCAGTAATTACTACCCCGGGGTAATAATTTTTCAAACGAGCTCCGGGGGGGGTAATAATTAGAGGGGGTAATAATTACAGGGGAGGTAATAATATTTCAATGTCGCCGCGCTGGAATTTTGAGAATTTTTTACGAAAAACTAAAAATTTTCAGTGTTCTGAACCTTTTTAGCTAAACTTCACAAACTTTTTCGGATTTTTGGCAAAGTTTCTCAAATAATTTTCAAAATTTAAACCATTTTGAATTGGCGGCCGAAATTATTTGGGTAAGATTTGAATTTTTCTAATTTGTTATCAATATTTTACGAATTTTCGTGAGATTTTTATGAAAGCTTTCCATTTTCTGAATGATGTTAAAATAAATCTCAAAATTTTTATGCACATTTATTGCTCTGAATCATTGTTGACTATAAATTTTACTTTTTTAGCTATATTTCTCAAATAATTTTCAAAATTTAAACCGATTTTTTCCTTTCAGTTTTCACAATTTTTTCATAAGTCTGAAGGCTAAAGGCATGGATAATATTTTTCTCAAAAAATCTTGAAAATGCAGGATAAATGATTCTGGTTTATAATAAATAAATTTCAATATAAATTTGAAAATGATATAAAAATGACTAAATCGAAAATGGAAAGTTCTATACAAAAATATCTAATTTTTCGAATTTTTTTAAGAATTCATCTCAAAAAACAGCCACATTTAGGAAAATTTTGCAAAAAATATGGCAATAATCTAAATTTAAGCTAAAAACATTAAAAATAGACTAAACTGTCTAGATTTTGTCTATTTATGTTTGAAATACGAAATCATAGCTAAAAACACAACCAATATAGAAAATTTGGCTTATTTTTGGCACATTTTTTTTGGGCGGGGTAATAATAAATCGTTCGAGCTCCAGGGGGTAATAATTAGAGGGGGGAAATAATTACAGGGGGTAGCATACGAGTAGGGAATACAGTATTTAGTTTATTTTTAAATAAGTACAAAAATAGTATTCAAATTACTTGGTGAAAAAAGTATCGTTCTATGCTTTCTTATAAAAGCATCATTGCTTTCGTTCTATGTGTGATTGGTTAGCGCCTATTTGAAAAAGTAACCAAGTTGCTAATGAGCTATTTGCCACGGTATAGCTGACTTTGTATATCATGTAATTAAAATAATGAATGCTGTGTGTACATTTTTTCGCCTGTTTGAAAATGTACCATGACCTACCCAAGTTCCCAATGAGATATTTGCATCTGTATAAATTCATGTGTACTAAGTTGATTGTACAGTAAAACCTGTATCCCCCTCCGTTCCGGGCCAGGGGGGATATTATCGAGGGGGGATATTATCGAAGTACGACCTAATTTAAAAGGAAAAATGCCCAAAAATGAGTTTTTAGCTATTTTTAACTAAAAATAGCTATCCTATACTATTATAGACAGTATATAGATAGGGTTGGATTCCCATCCCCGGATAATCGTCTAGGCGCTTAACCATTGTCTCTCTTGATTTTGTTCCCTCCATAACAGCCTCGGCGCTTAACCATTGTCTCTCTTCGTGGTGCAATGATAAACACAAATCTCTAAATCATCATCTTTTACACAGCTCAGCTTGTTATTTTCAATCGATAGAATATTTCCTCTTTGTTCCAGACGGCGAATTATATACCCTGTACCCAATTCGCTGTCTGGACACAATGAAGAAATATTCTATCGATTGAAAATAACAAGCTGAGCTGTGTAAAAGATGATGATTTAGAGATTTGTGTTTATCATTGCACCACGAAGAGAGACAATGGTTAAGCGCCGAGGCGATTATCCGGGGAACAGAATCCAACCCTATATATAGACAACATCTAGACACATTTAGCTATATTTTAGACTAATTTCTAGGCAATTTTAGATTCCACCCTATTTTGATACTCCATTTTGGTTCCCTATTTGACACCCTCTTTTTTCACTCTATTTTAACACCCATTATAGATATCTCTGATATCTTTTAACTTTTAGACATTCACTTATTTTATAGACTACTCACATTTTTAGACTAGTTTGTAGACAGTTTTTTCAATTTTTTAAACGTTGACATGTATATGTTTATGTAAATATTGACGTAAAGTATATGTTTAAGTAAATGTTTATGTAAATATTGACCAGGGGGGATATTGACCGGGATGCCAAAAACACCATTTTTCTGTGAGGTACGAAAAAGCTAAGTGCAGATTCGGAATCAGCGCATCGAAATACCTCTGAAAAACTAATTCCCAAAAATTTTAAAACTTTTTGGAAAATCGATTTTTTTACCCATATGGGGGACCACATGAAATTTTTTCTTCGGCGGCCGCCAATGGCGGGCGCCGAAAAAAATTTTGAAAACAAAAGAGTTATTGTTTTTTCGCCATCCGGCCCTCAGGGGAGAAATTATCGAGGTAGGGCAGGATGTTATCGAGGTAAAATCCTTTGTATTTTTCCGATTGGTTCTCCGTTCCGGGCCAGGGGGATGTTATCGAGGGGGGATATTATCCAGGGGGATATTATCGAGGTTTTACTGTACTTGTATATAATGTACTTGTATATATATCATATACCGTAAATCCTCTAATTAGTCCCCCGGGGGACTTATTATTTCGTCGGATTCTATAGGGTGGACTTATTTGAGGAGGACTTATATTTCCGTCAGGGTCCAGAGGAGGGACTTGTTTGAGGGGGACTAATTAGAGGCAGCGGTGAGCTGGGGGCGATCTATATCAAGTGCTCAGATGCTCAGAATCTCTAACCAAAAAATGTCTGGATCTCTCATAAATAGCGTGCTCTCTCTCAAAGTGTTTGTCTGACTGATGAGAAAGGAAAAGAAAGGAAAGGAAGCGGCAGTGGGAAATAACCGGGCAGACACATATCTTCTCTGTGCTCTCGTTCTGCAATAGTCTTTTTGGTGCGCCGCACAATAGCACCAAATCGACCCACAAACAACATAAAGGGCGGACGTCTAGCAACGAGTGTTCGGTTTAATTACCCAACGTGAAGAACTTAAATGTTTCTCTTATAAATTTTGGAAAATCGTCTGAGCATTTGCTCAGACGAAAATACGTCTGAGGAAATTAACAAAACATTTTCATTTTCTGAGCATTCTGTGTCTAACACAAAATAAGAAGAGAGATGTGAGAGAGAAAATAGTGACGCTTTGTGCAACTGTGAAAAGCCAGACATTTTTCGCTTAGAGAATGCTCAGATCTGAGCATCTGAGCACTTGATATAGATCGCCCCCTGAGGAGAATCTCTGCAGAGATTCTGCATGCGTACGGGCCCTGGTGCCCATATACTTTCTTGTACCTCACTAATGTAATTACTGAGGTAAAAACTGATACTGTTAGTGCGTGATAATGCTGTCAAGGTTTGACAAGATCAGGAATTATTCATGTAATGCAAACGATATGTGGTGTGAGTATTATTTTTTTCTGTCAAAATGTCAATACTACGGTTCTCATTATTGTTCCTATAGTTATTGAATATACATTCGGGATTCTTCTCGTTTAGAATACAAAGTTTTTAAGTTAGTTTACTTAACCCATACAACAAATACGTATGTCGTAGAGGAAATCTCATTGTGGAATCCTTATTTAGGTCGGGTGCAGAAAATTATATAAATTATTTCGATCGAAAAATAAAAATGACTAGTTTAAAAATTCAACACACACTACTTGTTATTTGCAATGCTTGAACAATACGCAAGAACATTTCATCCAAGTCGGATATACACTGCAGTCAACCCTGGGTTAAGTTCCACACCAATTAAGTTCCACCCTGATGTAATAGTATTTTGTTAATAATATTTTTAGTTTGTTCTCTATTGGTTTGGCCGGAAATTCCTGTCGGTGTTTTTTATGTCGGCCATTCTTATCAGTGATCAATAATTTCTTGGGAAGTGTTTATACTATTTAATGCACTAGAGAGTCCTTTATTGGAAAATGTGGAAAGCAAGCCTTTTATTATTTTCTTTCCTTAAAATTATTAATTCTCAAAACAATCTCCCTCATAACCACCTCCGGCATGTAATTTTCTATGAATATTCCAAAGGCACCAGTGCGGCCCAAACAGCTAAAAATATTTACGCAGTGTACGGCGAAGACTCTATTTCCACCCGAACCTGCGAGAGATGGTTTCCTCGTTTTAAACAAGGAAGTATTGACCTAGAAGATGAACACACTCTGGAAGACCCTCCGAGCTAAATGAACCAGCACTTTTGGCATTATTAGCAGAAGACAACCGGCAATCAACACGCGATTTTGCAGAGCAGCTTGGGACCAGTCATTCTACAGTAGAAGACCATTTGAAAGCTCTTGGCTATAAGAAAAAGTATGGTGCTTGGATACCGCACCACCTGAACGATGCCGACAAATGGCAGCGAATGTCCATTTCCGCCAATTTATTGTCCCGTTACCATCGTAAGTCCTTTTTACCCCGCCTAGTAACAGGGGACGAGAAGTGGATATTTCACGCCAACTTTCGCCGCAAAATGCAATGGGTGGGCCCAGGAGAAAAGGCAAAACCTGATCCAAAGCCAGATCGCTATGGGAAAAAGTTAATGCTCTCCGTCTGGTGGGATATGGAAGGCGTGATCCATTATGAACTGTTGGGCAGAAAGGAGAGACTCACAGCTGCTACGTACAGTGCTCAGCTTCGCCGGCTTGCACAAGCCATCAGAGAAAAGCGGCCCGAAAAGCCAAAGGTCATCCTTCAGCACGACAACGCTAGACCCCATGTTGCGAAACTAACCAAACAAACACTTCAGGACTTGAGCTGGGAAGTGTTGCCACATCCTGCATACAGCCCAGACTTGGCCCCGTCAGACTACTGGTTGTTCCGGGATTTGGCCAACGAAATTGCAGAAAAACACTTTGAAAATGATGACGATGTCAAAAATCACCTTGATTTGTATTTTGCTCGTAAAAAGAAAATTTTTTGGGAAAGAGGCATCCGCCTTTTACCAGTAAGATGGACACACATTGTAGATCATAATGGTGATTATTATGAAGAACATTGATGAATAAATGTTTGATATATAAACGTTTAAAAACACCGACAAGAATTTCCGGCCAAACCAATAATAATGAGATTGTTTTTGGGAGAAGTACGAAAGAGTGATGGAAAATGTTAATGATATTCTAACCGTTTCGACTCTAAACCTAGACGGATAGAATTAGCTTACTACTACGTTAGTCGAGTCTCATCAGTAGATGCTAACGTAGTTACAAAAGTTTTATCACCCTTAAGGGAGAAAGTACCGCTTTTTTGGAACGGCCAGAAATGTACGGAAACCCTTATAAAATACTTTTTTTTTAATTTTTTCAAAAACAGTGAAAATGTTTAAAAATTTTGTCTGCGGCCCATTTTTCTCTTTTTTCTTGCATTTTTGTACAAAATTTAAAAATATTTTTTAGTTTCTTTTCCGGTTAAACAATATTTGCGTACTCCCTCGCTAAGAGAAATAGTACACACCAGCCGGTTGGAGAAACGCGAGAGAGTACACAAAATATGTCTAGCCAGGACAGAAACAAGTTTTTGAGAAGTAATACACAAAAACAAAGACGTAGAGAAAAGAGAAAGAGTAGTTTGAATAACCTAAGACCGTCTGTGATACATGTAATAGGGTCGATTTTCTCCTTCTTGTCCACTTTTTGGCTAGCTAAAATATAGCTAGCCTGTATAGGTGTTGCTTATAATGGAAAAGATTGTCTATAACCCTAGGAACCCTGGTCGGGCCAAGTGTTTAGTTGGATAGAACTTTAATATTGTATGGGAAGGGAATATTGTTTATGAAGCGGATCTTGTAGAAAATATTTCCACCCAATCCCCCCCAAACCCCGTTCAATTTCCCAGTGCGGGAAATTGATGTTGAGGGAAGAAATCTTTACTGCTTAGTACTTAGCCCTTATTTGACCTCCTCTCAACATATAATAAACTCCGTTTCTCGCCCAGTTTGGGTTTTAACCAAAAAATACCCGATTCAAATTGCCGCACTTTTTGTGACCTGTTTACTTGTTTACTTGGGGCTGGCGTAGGACAAATCAAGGAATACTTTTCAGACATGAACCATATACAAATATCTTAGAATATAGTAGCGAAAGTTTAGCTTTAATGTTTAGCTTTAATGTTTCGCTCTCTTAGTCTTGACGGTATTTACCAAGATGTGAGTGAGAGATTATCAGTAGAGTGCTCACGTCCTGCTTTGATCAAGATTCTAACTACTATGCTTTAAGCGTTGATTTACGCGTTATTTTACACAACAAAGCTGCAAAGCGTTTCTGGATGCAGGCATTTCTGTTATAGACAGCAAACAGATAGCGAGTAACCCAGAGAAAAGACATAATTACTCCTTTGAAAAATTTTCCCCCAGGGGAATAACTACAGCTAATACCGTAAGCAACATGTGCGCTGTGGAAAAATTTACACGACCGAACTCAATGGCACGGTATACATTTCATTTGTTTATTCTTAAACATGAGTCAAATGTTTTCTATATGTATTAGCAATAATCTAACAGTAAAATGACAAGAAAAATATTACAAATAATCCACATAACAGTAATAAAAAATCACAAACATTGAAAATATTCGCATTTTACATGAAGTCACTTTTATGATATTTTTGGACAAAACTGCGCCCCTTTGATTTGCGATCCCCGTTTTAAGCGGAGATTCAAATGGAACTGTAAAATTTGAACTTTCATTGATAAAACATCGTAAAAACATAACGGCAAAAGTCGTTATTACAATTTGAGTAATTTAAAATAAAATTCATTTTCCGTGTGTGTTAGAGAATTTTCTGTGGAAGTCGCAAAAATGATTCCATTTAAATTACATCCAAAAACAATTATGAAATCCAGAGGAACAAATGTTTCTTGTCGAATCACACTTACTTTTTGCTAAAAAGTAATCATAAAAAATGCCAGGTAAGGATTCATCCAGGAATTACGTCAACAAAGGTTTTGACCGACCCATCCCCTCTCTGTCAACATTTCTATCTTTCCCTCAACCTTGTACATACTATTTCTGTTTTCTCAGACTACGAGCCGACCTACATCCGACCCACCCCTTGTTGATATAATTTCTGGATGAACCTAAGAAATCAATCTACACAGTATTTGTGCTCATTCTTGGCGTTTGTTGTTGTTGCGAAATTGATGGATGATGTAGGCTGTTGTTTCGGCTTACCGTAACCATTGACACTACCATTGTAGTCGTCACGCCAGTCTTGGACTTCAAACCCACGTATTTGAACAGGAATCTTCGGTATTGCTTGACGACGAGAAGAGTGATTAGCGGATTGAGGACAGGGATCCAGAGAACGGGCACCGTTGTGTAGGCGATAAAGTAGAAGGACATGAGGCTTCCATCAAAGTAAGCCGATAGACACATATAAGTGCAGACTGCGCCGATGAACACGGCACCTAGATTTTTACAAGCTAAGAAATGTTTAAGCAAACCAGCGTTATATTTCTAATACAAGCCTTTTATTAACTAAGCCCATATAAGTCTGGTTTATTTACTCGGTGACTGGTTTCAGGCTTTTATGTTTTATCACACTATCTTGCTGCTCATTTTTTCATTTGTACTATTAGTACTTGAATATACGCTAGCTGAATGTTAGTTTGCACGCAATTGGCAGGCTGCCAAATTTCATCAAACATCTCTAATCCTACAAATGAATAAGAGAACAGAGAGATAATGTAAAGCTGCGGAGGCTGCTCAAACATACGCTCCTTCTCTAACATAAAACCCTTTCTATATGGATTTTTGCCCTATAGAAAACGTACTTTTTGATAATCTTATGTTTGTACTAGTGCTTGTGCTTGTTTACTTTTCCATAATCTTTCAGGAACTTAAGGTCTCTAGGTACCTTATGAATTCAATTTTTGGTGAATTCAATTTTTTAATCCATTGAAAGAGTCGTTTTTGAGTTTCATTGGTTCTTTTTTGCCATTTATATACTTTTGTGAGAACTTTCATATTATTTTCGCACTAAAGTGCAAGTTTTGGTAAAACTTGGCAGATCTTCATGTTTTTGTAGAACATTTTTCTGAAAGTTAAAAAACAAAGCAACTTGGAATTTTTTTGTCATACTTTAAAACATGTTTTTAAAATTTTTAATTTTTTAAAGATCCTCATGTTCTATTTGAGTATTTACGGTATCAAAAAAATTAGAATCCATACTAACAAAATCACCTAGTGGTAAAACGGCCTGCATCATGAGAGTATAGGTGAGCTGCCGATTCACGTCTCTCACGTGCCGACTTTGCTGTTGTAGTGGAGCTGTAGCGGCGGTGCCCCTCTCCATGCCCGTATAAGCTGCCTTCTTAACAAAATTCTTGATTCTCAGAGCGCAGAAAAGAATGATGACGTAGATGAGCACTTCCAATATAGAATGGTAGATGCAGTGGATTACACAGTGCCAACCTGCCGGGTACCCGGCCATGGTGATAACAATCGAAGTGGAATTGTCGTCGCGGTGTTTGGGATCGCTGAAGTAACCCTCTACGGCATCCACGATAGACACCTGAGATACAATAAAGCGTTTTTAGAAACGGTTTCCAAATTCCGGCATTTTGGCGGAAATTTAAACTTTTCTTCAAATTTTAAATTTTTTCTAAGTTATTCGTATGGGTTAGTAGGGTGTTCGTCCAAGAAATCTCAACTTATAAGTATATCTGAATCCTATGACGGACGTTTTTGGTATTTTTTTTGGTTTTGAAGTGCAAAAATTTTTCAAAATTTTTCGTGGCAAAATGACTTCTTGTAGGTAGTGCTGAGTATAGTACCAATCAGAAGTACTCAATAGGTTGCTTAATACTATTTTTTATTGTTTCCGAATTCTAGAAAGTTAGAAAGTTATGGGCACTTATTTTAAGAGATTAAAGATCTTGATCATTGATCTCTTAACATTAGGACTTTAAGTTTTTCCGATTTTTTAAGCCACGATGTAATTTGAAACATGTTAATTAGACTCATTTGTACTTTTATATGGTCTACTACTCGAGTCTGAAATATTTCTTACGGAAAATTTTGGCCCAACACGTTTTGTCAAAAATATTTTAGTTTACGCCGAGTGTTTAACCTCAAGTGTGTTATGATTTCCCATATTTGGCGTCTTTTTTCTTATATTGGCAAAAAATTTCTCACGGGCAGCCAAAAAGTTTCTCATGAGCTGTTAAAATATGTTAAAAAGCTTTCTCACGCTTTACCTTCATTTTATATCCCGGATACATGGCATAATAGATGAGATAGTTGTGCACTAAAACCACAATTGCTCCCACAAAGAGCATTGAGAAGTGATGTTGCGGAGTCATTTTCGCGTTGTGGCACACCACCAAATATCGATGAATGAACTGTACCACATTAGCGATGATGGAGAAGTAGTAGCCTATTTTAGAATTGAAAATGGCACGCGTTCAAATTACAAAATTTGAATGATGATGAAATCGCCTTTTTTGGGCCGCTTTTTACTATATTGGCCATAAATCTGATGTTACTCATTATATGACAACTTTTTTTAAAGTTTATGATGCCGCAATCAGATTTTTGTACCCATTTTATCCCGATTTTGTCAGAATTGATCAAATTTTGATGAAAATTTAAAAGGCTTAGCAAATAGCCTTGAATTTCGAAAATAGTACCCGAGAGATTTGTTTGAGGTTTCCTCTGGTTTTTCCGTCCTTTTCTTTTCAGCTTCGTTTTTTCAAGTTGTCAAACACATGCAACATTTGTCAAAAAATAAGTTTTGAGACTAACCGAATGTCCAGGCTTCGGCCACAATAAAGTTGAGCGGCATGGGCAAGGCCCGCAGGGGGCCATTTTGCAGCAATATTACACTCCCCTGCAGCATTATGAAGATCTAAAGCAATGATCTTTGTTTGTATTAAAGAATAGAGAAAACAGCTATAAATGAGACGTTGACTGAGGAGTTTGTCTTGAAGCGATTTCTGACGACCTTACGTGGCAATACCAAAATTTTATTTTTACACTAATTTTCGATAGGTCCGACAATGAAAATATGGGTTTTTGGCAACTTTTTTGGTATATTTTTCGCCAATAATGGCCAAATTTTGCCGTTTTTTGTACAAACACCATAAAGGCTAATGACGTAATCCTGTAAAATTAGAAATCAGTAAATACTTACTGGTTGCACCAACACTGAAGCGACCAACATGCACACGTCAAGCAGTGAGGTTTGCAGAAGAATGCTTTTGAAGTGTCGCATCTCGCCACTCGTCTTCTTTATAATCAACCAAATGAGGAGTGCATTGAGCACGGCACCCAGCACAAAGCAGCCATAAGCGATTCCGGAATATATGCTGCTGAATGCTAAATATTTTCTTATAGAATAAAAATGGGCTTTTATGGATTTTTTCGCTAAAATTCAAAAATTGGTGATAATTTTTTACGAAATATAACTTCCCAAAAAATGTCGGCGACAATTCACCTTTTATCTACTTTTTGATCCCAGACGTTAGTTTTTCCAGAACTTACTAAATTTTTCTGTCTTTCGGTATTTTTGTCTTTTCTGCACTTTCAGTATAAAAATAGCCTCCTAGAAAAATGTAAATGGGATTTTTCTCGAATCGCTTTCCATACTACGGATTTCCTGCAGGAATTGTGACATATTTCTCTTATACAATTTTCTGGAAGGCCAATTTTGGCCTGAAAGTGGTGTTTTTAATCCTGAGAATATAATTTCTCTAGTCTGGCTTTGAAAAATTTAACTATCAAATGCAACTAACTGGTATATGTCGCTTGTTCGGTAACGCTACTATTGTCGGCCATTTGCACCTGATCCTGTCAACTATCTCTATGAGCAAGTTGTCTAGATTAGTGAAATTTGACTGCCAATCTTCCAGAAATAATCTAAAAGAAGAAAAAACATGGAATTGATATTTTTGCCGCAATTTTTTGAAAGGTAAATTTCGCAAAATTCTCAGGTGTTAATACTGGAAGAGCAGGTGTTAATATTGCAAGTGTTAACACCGGTCCATAGAATTCGCCGAAATGATTAATGTACTTTTGGAAATAGCACGAACAAACAAAATTTGAAATTTGATCATTTAGAGTAACTAAGAGGTCAAAAAACATATTTATAAAAATCAAAATTCTAAATTTTCCTTCTAGAAGTAAATAATTAATGGCGTAGATTTGCCACATTTTTATATGAAAAGTGAACAGAAATGCAATGCCAATTCTGAAATGACGTCAGGTAAAATAAAAAGTTTACGGTCTGCAAAAATTCCTTTTAAAGATCTGACGTTCACTTGCATAAGAATATATACTATATAATGTACTTTCTACTATATAATGTACTTTCTACTATATAATGTACTTTCTACTATATAATGTACTTTCTAACCTAACCTAAGCTTAAAGTTTAATTTGGCACGATCCTAAACTTATTTGTTCCTAAACTAGATTATATGTCTCCATATATACTCTCTGGTATTCCACTGGCATAATTTGCACGCAAAAGGTTGTGCGCAAAAGCTTGGCATTTTTGCCAAAAATGTAATGAAATCATGACGCTTTATGTGTCACAAACTACTTTTTCTTGGATTAAATTTTGTAGTAAATTATAACGACAATTACAGACTTGTCTGTTAGCTTTCAATAGTGCGAAGACTTAAGCACTTAAGGCTTAAAAATTAAGCTTAGCCTAAGCCGAAAGTAATGTTATTCTAATGATCTATGAGTAAGGTACCCATTGATAAACGATCCTAAGGATCAATAATGTATCCATTGAAAAACGATCCTAAGGATCGTTGAGTAAAGTACCCATTGAGTCAATTAAATGACGTGAAATAAAACCGATGATTATGGATTTATCTTATAAAGTGTTTATGGCTTAAGCTTAGGCTTAAAATTAGGCTTGGCCTAAGCCCAAAGTAATTTGATCCTAAGTATTGAATCGAATGCTGCTAACCCAATGCCTAAACATAATCCGAAAACAAATTAAACGCAAAAAATTGTTGAGTAAAGTACCCATTTGTAAATGACATGAAATAAAACCAAACGTATATGCCTTGCAAAGCTTCCTTTTAAAGGCCTGATTTCCTCACTTATAGATCTCTGGAGGCGTGCTTAAGAAGTGAGAACTGAATCAAGTTCCCATGGAACTCGATTATATATATCTTGATACATACACACATGTATCAAGATACATACGCGCATTCATTCCATTGTTTCACTTTGAACGTAAAGACTTTTGCGAACTTTGATGCTTTTGCCTCGAACGAAATGGAATCATAGCATTTTATATGTCCCAAATTACTTTTTCTTGGTCTAAATTTTGTAGAAAATACTCACAAATTTCAAACAATAACTATGAATTTATCCTTTACGATAGCTTAGCGCTTGAGCTTAAGCCTAAAATTAACTGTGGTCTAAATCTTAGTCAAGCCTTAAGTTGATTTGATCCTAACGATCAAATAATATGACAGTATAAAAATGTCGGAACAGTATAAAAATGTCCAATAAAAATTAACCAAAAAGCAAATAATGAAAATAAAGTACCAATTCGTATTAAAACCAAAGGTTTATGGCTTGCAGAACTTCCTTTTAAAGGCCTGACTTCCTCAAACATAGATCTCTGGAGGCGTGCTTAAGAAGTGAAAACTGAATCGAGTTCCCATGAAACTCTACTATATGTATTGATACATATGTGCTTTCATGCCATTATTTCATTTTATTTCATGCCGATCTTTAATTGTATTATTATTCAATCTCAAGTACAATGAGTTAGTCAATTCATTTGTCTCGAATGGAATGTTCTCACGTTTTTGTTTCATTGGTTCATTTTCGACATTTTAGAGACATGCAATGCGATGAAATCTTGCAACTGTAAGCCATTTTTGGAAACCAGGAAGCAGTGCGTGCAAGAATAATACCAATATGCCTATCACTTTTTATGCCATTTCTTTCAGGTTTTCTAATTGCGAGGGTATTGAAATTGCAACCATAATACCGTGGGAAAAGTGTTAAACACTGTATTTTGTAAGGTTCATATAGAATTCTATTCAGACGAAATGGGAATGAAAACTGAATAGTGGCGAGCAAGAATAGAATAAGTCTACCAAAACACATTCTTAAGGTAAAAATTGTGCTTTGGAAATGTGGTTTTGAACCAAAAATAGCTTTAGAGGACCTTCGGCTTTATTTTCTTGATCACGTGGCTTTAATTTCTAAAGAATTGTAAAAGTTGTTTTTCTCAAAAATCAGGAAAAATGGTCTTAAAAGTTTGATATTGTGTAAAAATTTGAGAAAAAATGGTCTTCAGGTAAAAAGTTTAGTGATGTGTAAATGACATATTTAGATCTAATTTTTCTACGTTAATGGATAACGTTTTAAATAAATAAAACACAAGGGTTTAATCTGGATTATTAACAGAATTGGTAGAACGTATGAACGATTCTACAGTATATATTTTTTACGGAGATTAAAAACTAAAGGTAAGCGCAGGTAAGCGCTCTTGTATGGAACAATCAAAACTCAAGAGTGAAGTACAGACAGTTATTCTAATGATGATAAATTTTTATAGAAACAAAATAGTCACCCTTACACATTCATTTTAATAACATGGACATCATTTTATAGATGCTCAGTGGTGATATGTTCAACGATTAACCATAAACATATCACCACTGAACAACAACGACCCAAATTTATATGATGTAATTCAGAGCCTAGATAACGTTAAAATTAGGCATCGGCGAATCCGAGTCCGAATCTCCTTTCACTGTCTGCACAAAGCCTATACTTAAAGCATTGTTTTTGGTTATCCCATACTATTTCTATCTCTCTTTCTTTGTAAAAATATAATGCCGAAAAAAAGAATATTCCAGCGTTGTGCCTTTATCAAGCATCGCTTCGTTAAAAGCTGGGAAAACGTGTATCTACGTCTCTACCCTACGAATACAATAGATTGTTATTCATTAAAATTTAATGAATAACAATCCATTGTATTCGTAGGGTAGAGACGTAGATACACGTTTTCCCAGCTTTTAACGAAGCGATGCTTGATAAAGGCAGGACGCTGGAATATTCTTTTTTTCGGCATTATATTTTTACAAAGAAAGGGAGATAGAAATAGTATGTGATAACCAAAAACAATGCTTTAACCCTTCATTGCCGAGTGTATCCGATCGGATACGCTTTTGATTTGCTAAAGACTTCACAAAAAGAAAGAAAGGAATGAGTGTTCATTATTCGTACAAAGAGTGTGTCTGTAAATAGATCACATAGAAAAGAGAAATAAACAATGGCAGCCATCATGTTTTTGATAAAGACAGCTCACCAAAAGGAAACCTAATGGTAACGCAGACATTCTGTCTTTTTTCTATGTCTCCGGCAATGAAGGGTTAAGTATAGGCTTTGTGCAGACAGTGAAAGGAGATTCGGACTCGGATTCGCCGATGCCTAGTTAAAATATTTATTCATAAGCTGCCTTAGAATTATTATTTTATTGAATTTGTGCTCAGAAAAAGACAATCCACTCAGACATTAGTTTTGATTTCCTGCATGCACGTGGATATGCTATTTCGTCATCTGATTTAATATTCCATCATGCTATGTTTCATCAAATTAACGACGCTTTTAATGAAAGGTATAAAATCCAAAAATGAACACACAAAAGGGCATTTCAACATCAACTTCTCGATACGAAAAATGCAAAAATATACACACTTATTACTTTTGAAAACATGGCATAGTCTTTCTGCAATTCAATCCCTTCAGTGTTTATATTTTACTCCCACAAGTTTCTTCGTATTAATATTTTTTTGTTATCTGGACGCAATTTAATGAGTTCTGGGAACATCAGAGAAGTATCTGAAGAAATACAAAGACAAATAGAGTCAAACCTCCGAATAACGCGGATTTATTTATCATCTTATGCTTAAACACAGCGTCTCTTTTGTTTGTACACTACAGGGATGGGCGAGACTCGAAACTCGCGAGTCTCGGTATTTTTGGCAACTCGAAACCCGAAATAATCTATATTTTGTCTAAATTTTTTGAAAATCTGTATCAGCACATCCGTATGAACATTTTAAGCTATCACTTGCCCGGAAATGAGCGGTGAAAGTGGTCTAAACGTCAGTGGACACACGCAGGCAGAGACGGACAGACACTGGCTTCTTAGTAAAGTAATATTTTTATTCCTTGTGAAAATCAGCGTCCTAACCCGTGGTTAGGATCCTAACCTTCTGGGTTAGGATCCTAACCCCCTTGTATTTAAAAGGTTAGGAATGGGGCGGTTAGGAAAGGTTAGGATTGCACAGCCCTAAATCTATGTCTTTTCCGAATAGATTACGATATATTATACACAATAATGGTTTCAGATTTTACGAGTAAAATTTATACATGATAATGGTTTTAGAGGGTATCATGTGTTTTTCGCAAATTCCCGTCTTTCGAACCCCCAAAAATTCGAATTTTTGGGGGTTTTTGGAAAAAAGATAAAAATACGCAGCTCTTAGAATCTCGATTTCTTCCCGTATACAAAAATCAGCAAAATCCCTCGGTCGGGCATGTGGGTCTCCCACCGTCGGGCATTGAAGGGTTAATTACTAAAAATGTCTTAATTCTCATCTTTTTATAGGTGATTTTATAAATCCTCCGTTGTAGTAAAAAGCACAAACACACGAGCGCAAGTAATTAAAAATAATTGATTGAGTGGATATTTTTGCTCATTTTGTTTTTTATCAATAATTTTAAAAGTTTCTCTGCGTTCTCTGCTGAACTCTAAAGCTCTTCTTCCAAAATCAGAACCTATGTCTATACCGAATAGATTACACTATATTATACATGATAATGGTATCAGATTATTAGAGAACATTCTTCCATCAAACTCGAATTCCACGCATCCGAAAACCCCGTGGGCAAAAACCCGGTGTCAAAAAACGATTTCACCCGCGCGGGATCAAACCTTCATCGGCGGGCTGGTCCCTGCGGCCTACTGCACATGGAGACTGTGACTAGCCACCCAGGCAAGTTACCGGATTACTATATAAAGGATATCTTAATTCTCATGGTTTTATAGATATTCACTCAAAAATTATTAACGTACGTACTCTATGTGACAAATGACCGATTTGTGCTGTAAGGCCACGAAACCACACCGGCCCCAGAAGGAACACGATTTTATGCGCCTGCTAGTTCTTTAAGTCTTTTAACTTAACCAAAATCTATATATTTTCTGCCTCTAGCACATCTAACAATCCAATATGTTTAGCAATTTGTAAATAAAAATAACATCAAATCGAATTGCTCTCATCCTACACGCAAGTAATTAAAACAAAGAGTAGTGTGGAAACTTTTTGATTTTCGCAGACATTATTGAGCATTATATTGCGAAATGAATGAATTTTAAAATCAATTACTAGTAAATATTTAGTCGTTCGATTTGTAATATCAAGCAAAATATAACCTACGAACATTTCTATTAATTACATGTCGCCACAGTCCAACTGTGCATGAACCAGGGACGCACCCAGGATTTTTTTTGGGGGAGGGGTACGTTTTAGTGCAAATGGCCATTTGGGGGGGGGTACCGGATTTTTGGGTCATGGCGGGACCCCCGATTTTTGGGTTTTGGGAGGGGGGGGGGGGTACCGGCCCAAATTTTTGCCCAAATTTGCACTGATTTACACTCATTTAGCAGATTACACTGCTGTGCTGTTTCTGTGACGGACAAAAAATTAAAAATGTACTGTGTTGTGAGTATTTTTGCAAAAGTTACCTCAATTTAATTTACTGTCTTTATCTTATAAAGTGTTCGATGAAATATATAAATTATCGTGACCCGATTTTTTTCATACTTACCCGATATTTTCAAACTTAAATCCTGAGCTATATCTCGTTCTAATCCCAACTCTGTATTAAAAAAGACTGACACATATTATTGCATTCAGTCTGCTGATTATTTAAGAAATTTTTGTTTAGTAAGCATTCCTTTTATTTAGTCAGCCTTTTTGTATACATTCGAACCCCCTTTCTAACGGCGGTTTTGGCACCGGACAAAAAAGTATTCGAAGGCTGGGACATTTGAAGACCGGGGCCATAACTTTAAATGTCCCAGCCTTCACATGTCCGTATCAGCATCCTGGGCTCAAGTAATTAAAACGAAGGGTAGTGTAGAAAATTTTTGATTTTCACAGACATTATTGAGCATTATATTGCGAAATGAATGAATTTTAAAATCAATTACTAGTAAATATTTAGTCGTTCGATTTGTAATATCAAGCAAAATATAACCAACGAACATTTATGTTAATTACATGTCACCATGTGATCCAAATGAACGCGAGTCGAAACAACTCTGGGTACTCTCAAATACACAAAGAATGATTGTTTGCACTCAGCTCTATTGAGATTGCACTCTACTGCGCAGTTTCTGTGACGCATAAAAAATTAAAAATATACTGTGGTCTGAAAAGTTAGTTTTTGGAAAAGTTACCTCGATTTAATTTACAGTCTTTATATTATCAAGTATTCAATTGTATACCTGGAGAATACTATAACTATATATATCTGGAAAAGAGATGCTATGGCTGAAGAACTTGTCAAATCGTCTAGCGGATGAACAGATCCGAATAGATACGCAACTTTGGAGTAATTTTTGGCCACTTTTTTGGCCTCCTAGCTAAAATCTGATATTGCTCTTATATAGCCAACTTTTTGTCCTGAATAAGAATATGTAATTAGTTTTTGTGTTTAGAGTGCTCTAAATTTTTTTAGAGCACTCTAAAAAGGTACACTCTTGAAAAATTCGAAATTTTTCGAAAAATAATGTTTTTGAGAGTCAACAAAAAACTAACTTCAGATTCGTGCTCAGCGCATCGAAATTGACCAGAAAAAGTGTTTTTTAGACATCTAAAAATTTCGAAATTTTTTTGAAAATTTCGAAACCATAGGGGGTATCATGGATTTTCGGCAAGATCGTAACTTTTGACCCCCTAAAAATTAGCAAAAACATCGAATTTTTTGAGCAATTTTTCCTAATTTTCAAAATTTTCCTTCAATTTTTCTTCAAATTCAAGGTAAAAATTAAGGTAAACTAAGGTAACCATCGCATATTTGTTAATTTCTGGAATATGATAACTTGCTGGGCCCAATTTGAGTCTCGCGATTTTAGGGCGCCTATATAGAATCATAAATTGTTCAGGAATTTCAATATCACTCTAGAATCTCAATGATTTGAGAAGTAAGTAAAATTTTAAGCGAATATTTACGCTAGCAAATATGAAAGCAGATCATAGGAATGCTCTACAATAAATTATATATTTTTATTCCACGTATACCTAAAAGTCCTACTCCTTTGTCCGAATCTCAAAACGCCGGCCTGTACTGATGGTAAAGCTTTCATTAATAGCAGCACAATTACAATGAATGGAAAATATTGATTTTCATTATCTCAAATTCTTAGGATGGAATGCTCAAAATTACCAATCCTGGAATTTATTGTTCGATGTGAATAGACAATGATAAAGACACAGGGAACTATTTTTGAGGTGTCACGGAGTTCTAACAATCAAGAAATTTCTAGAACAAAAGGTTTAATCTTTGCCATGGTGTATCCCGTTCTTAAACATTTAAGAATTTTCGTAATTTTTCATTTTAGAATAATTTTCGCAAATTGCCATAAAGAAAATCATGTCTTTTATTGCCAATTTCTCCGGTTTTCTGCGTATTTTGTCTATAATTATCATTGTTATCTTCATGCTGATGGTCGAACAAGGAATTGTTTCGGGAGGAGACGTTGGATTTAGTTAGTTTCTTTATATTTTGAATTTTTTGTTCAATTTTTAATGTATTTGTCATAGAAATTCCATTATACAGTCAGCCTGATTTAAGTTACACCCTGAGTTCCATCTTACTAGAAGGAAAGAATTAGCAAACAGACTCGGTTCTTGGTAGATCGATATTTGAGATTAGAGTTATTTGTAGCTGTTTACTAACATTTTGAATCAACAAAACCACATAAAACTATTTTTAGATGGAAAATGTTCCAAAACAAAGCAATGCGTGTCAGGTCGAATATGTTCAGGCGGTAGATGCCTCTAGAAGTATGTAGCAACAAATTTCTAACTGTATAAGTAATTTACGCTAGAAAAATGAGGAATCATGCAAATAATATAACTGTATTCACTCCTACCAAGTGGATATCTACAAAGCCAATTATTATTAACTATGATAACTGTAGCATGCTGCAAAATACAACTATCCTTTATTTTATTGTCCTTTTTCTGTGACCTGTTCTGTTAAATTAAAGTTTTCTTTTCAACAATATCGCTTATATTTTTCGACAGTGTACACACAAATAGCGCCTGAGAGAAGAGGTAGCCAAGGAAAAAGTGTAACTTTTTTCGGCCAGTATTCATGGGACAATTTCCAACCCATGATTATATGAGCTTGAATTTATTTTGCTCCATCTATTGGACGTTTAAAAAATTGGCCAATATAAATTTAAGGATAAGTTCATGAAAATAAATAACCAAAATAGTACCACCACATCACGTTTTTAACTGCTTGAGTAAACCTGTCAGATAAAGTAATGTTATGTAACTTATTATTAAAATGACTAACGTGTTTCATACTTCAATTAATTAAAAAGTAGTTTGGGCATTTTTGCTTCATATTCTGTGACAATCAAGTTTTCAATCAAAGAAGGTAAAAGATATTTTTATTAAAGGTATTTCATTTCATAAATGAGGACTGTTTGCTATACCGAAAAGATGATGTTTAATAAGCATGAAAGATTAAGACCATCAGCTGAGTATAGATAATAATATTCGTCCAACCATACAATCAAGAAAAATATACACACAACATTTATTTTAATTGATTGCGAAGGGGGGTTTTTCGGTTGGGCTATTCTGGTTATTGTTGGTTATATTTTTACCACTATTTATGTCGTTTCAGCGTCGGTTTCGTTCTCTGATTTTTTCGAATTATGAAAATTGAAAATTTGCGATTTTATGGAAAATAAGTCAAAATTTGCCATATTTTGCCTTACCAAACATTTTCCAACTGATCACAAAAACACGAGATTTCTGGGCTATCCATAAAAGTTGAGAAAATCTTCTTACCTAGTATTGGGCAGGTAATTTTTCGGCCTTTTATCGGTCACTCCAAATGTGACACTTGGACTACAAACTACAAATTTGCATGTTTTTGCTACAACTACAAAAATGCATGTTTTTGCTATTTCAACACGGTACAGCATGAAAGATTAAGAGCTTCATCTGAGTGTAGATATGCCGCTTCGCGGCATATTTTACCCTTGTACACGGTTAGCGTTCACAGCGGGAGATTGGGTTCTTCATCGCTTCGCGCACCGCCATCAGCGGTCAGATTGGGTGACAATTTTTGACCAAAATGCCACTTTTTGGCAAAAAATGGCCACTTTTTGAGATCACCGGAGGTCAATTTTAACATTTTCGGTCTTGCCTCCTCAATACCTACGAAATGAGCTATTATGCACCTTTGTAACCGCGGAACACAGAAACTTTTCTTTGTAGCATCAAAAAACCTGTTTTTTGCCACTTTTTGGCAAAAAATGGCCACTTTTTGAGATCGCCGAGGTCAATTTTTAGATTTTCGTTCTTAACTTTTCGAGACCTACAAAATGAGATATCATACACCATCGTATCAGCGGAACACAGAAACTTTTCTTTTAGCATCAAAAAACCTGCTTTTTGCCACTTTTTGGCAAAAAATGGCCACTTTGATATTGGGAGCAACTTGGTAGAATAGATATAGATAATATGTAGAATATGAACTTCATATTCTACTTAAAAAATATCCACACCATACTTATTGTTATCTCCATGTTTATCGGACACTTTTTTGGAAAAAGCATGTTTTTACCAAAAATAATGATAATTTTTGAAATTTTTTTTCAAGAATTGGATCTATAGGTTAGATTGTACATCTACCAAATTTGAGCTTAATTTGATAAGCTTTTCATCAAGAAAAGCGTTTCGGACACTTTTTTGGAAAAAGCATGTTTTTACCAAAGATAATGATAATTTTTGAAATTTTTTTTCAAGAATTGGATCTATAGGTTAGATTGTACATCTACCAAATTTGAGCTTAATTTGATAAGCTTTTCATCAAGAAAAGCGTTTCGGACACTTTTTTGGAAAAAGCATGTTTTTACCAAAAATAATGATAATTTTTGAAATTTTTTTTCAAGAATTGGATCTATAGGTTAGATTGTACATCTACCAAATTTGAGCTTAATTTGATAAGCTTTTCATCAAGAAAAGCGTTTCGGACACTTTTTTGGAAAAAGCATATTTTTAAAAAGAATAATGGAAATTTTAGAAATTTTTTTTCAAGAATTGGATCTATAGGTTAGGTTGTCTTTTTTGATCGTTTTTTGAGAAAAAAGACTAAAAATAAAAAATGAAAAAACTTTACAGTCCTCTTAGTTTGAGGATTAGCTGTCATTTAAAAAGCACAGATCGAAAAACGGCAAATTGGAAAGGTCCTAACCGTTAGTACACAGAGAAACCAAACTCAAGTATTTATAAGTTGATACAATGAATTGAATATATTTTATTGAGTACTAGCGCGCTAACGCGCGCTAGCGCGCGTGGAGTCTATATCAGTATGCCCTTTCTATATCAGTACGCCTTTTCTATATCAATATGCCTTTTCTATATCAGTATGCCTTTTCTGTTCTAACTTCACTCACATTCCAGGGGGAAGGTCGGGCGCTCCGCGCCCGACCACAGGATTGGCTCGCCACCTGCGGTGGCTCGCAAACTCAGACTCAGTCTGAGTTTGGCTCAGTCTAAGTTTGGCTCAGTCTGATTTTGGCTCAGTCATGGACAAAAACCTCATTCACGGACAAAACCTCATTCACGGACAAAACCTCATTCACGGACAAAATAAGGCACCAAAGATCAAAAAACCTCATTCACGGACAAAATAAGGCACCAAAGATCAAAAAACCTCATTCACGGACAAAAAACCTCATTCACGGACAAAAACCTCATTCACGGACAAAATAAGGCACCAAAGATCAAAAAACCTCATTCACGGACAAAAAACCTCATTCACGGACAAAATAAGGCACCAAAGATCAAAAAACCTCATTCACGGACAAAAAACCTCATTCACGGACAAAAACCTCATTCACGGACAAAAAACCTCATTCACGGACAAAATAAGGCATCAAAGATCAAAAAACCTCATTCACGGACAAAAAACCTCATTCACGGACAAAAACCTCATTCACGGACAAAAAACCTCATTCACGGACAAAATAAGGCATCAAAGATCAAAAAACCTCATTCACGGACAAAAACCTCATTCACGGACAAAAAACCTCATTCACGGACAAAATAAGGCATCAAAGATCAAAAAACCTCATTCACGGACAAAACCTCATTCACGGACAAAACCTCATTCACGGACAAAAACCTCATTCACGGACAAAAAATCCCAATTTAGTCTAAATTTAGTCTAAAATTGTCTACATTTTAGCTAAATTTTGGCTCAGTCTGAGTTTGGCTCAGTCATGGACAAAAACCTCATTCACGGACAAAACCTCATTCACGGACAAAAATACAGAATGCCAAAGGCGGGAATTCAAATTCGAATAAAACGTGCGACGGAGGGACGGACGCACGTCACACACTTACTATAAGGATTTCAGTTATCCCATGTACTGTATTGAAGTCGCCCGATTATAATAATATGTCATATATAATATCAGATAAAGTACAGTCATAAATATGCTGACGACGATTCTCGATTAATGACCGGATGTACCTGCTCCAGAGTTGTCTTTCTTTAGCATTTTTATCCATTTATATTGCCCTTCAAGGTTTACTAGTGAATCTGAGCATATCTCAAAGCCAAAATTGCGCAGCAGTACTTTGAATTCCTCATCGCGGTCAGCCACCCAGACATGACACGAATTTATGCCTTGATTCTTCATCTTTTCGATCCCCGCTTTCATCAACTGAGTTTCGATTGTTAGTTTACTTTTGTTTTCGTTTATATCAACACAAAGGACAGTCAATTTTCCATCACTAGCGTAATTCAACACTCCAAAAATTTTTTTGTGCCCCCTAACATTGGCTCGTAACGACATACGAGAGCAGAGGTGCCTACCAAAGTGGAGGTCAATTTATTCAGCATACTCTGCTGCTGGCAATGCATACGGTTTAGCCTTTCATGCTTAAGCGTTAGAAATTCGGAGTATGTGTTTTCTAATTTATTCTTATCCTTAATCTCTCCAATTTCTCGAACAACGCAGTCTTTGGCTGAATAAATGCAAAATCAACACAGTATATTCCAAGTTAGAATTACTAGGGAACGACATAATTTCGCGGAATTTTATTTATGCGTTTAAATTCGCGCCGTTTCAATTTAGACCCTTTAGAAGGGGGCTATCCTAAATCTGATATTTCTAAGCCCCTCTAGAATACGATTTCAGAGGTGGTTAGCAATATCAGATTTGAGTTATACTATGATTATTTTCTGGAGTGGAACCACACAAATGAGTAACTGGCCGAAAAATAGATAGCATAGTTTGGTTCACTATAGTATAGTTTTTCGTAGAAATTGAGTACTTTTGTTTACTGCTTCTGGTGCATTCTAAAAGTAATGGCCTATATTATGGCTGAAACTCTTGGATTTCGATTGATCCGTTACCTTCTAGAACA
Source organism: Ditylenchus destructor (assembly GCA_022814885.1). Taxonomy (NCBI): domain Eukaryota; kingdom Metazoa; phylum Nematoda; class Chromadorea; order Rhabditida; family Anguinidae; genus Ditylenchus; species Ditylenchus destructor. The sequence goes on along the minus strand of JAKKPZ010000141.1, from coordinate 99,158 downwards.
TTCCAGAAGAATTTGGGGAGTTTGAATCCCTCTTCGAACCTATACTACAAATTTTATAGCCGTTAATTTATCCTGCAGCGAATTACGCAAATTTCGCGCCAACAATTTTTCGTGTAAAAAGTGATGCAATTATGTTCACAATCACTGGAGAAAACGGTTCGCTTTAGGACTAATCGGTCCATGGTCACGAAATTTTTAATAATACCAAATTACTTAAAAATTGGTTTGATTCAAATATAATTTCACAAACCTATAACGCCGTACACCAACGCAAACATTGCGAAAATTATGAAAGCTCTCGTAGATGACGTCATTTCAAGCGAATATGATTATTTGGAATAGTGAGAGTAATGATTTCAATGATGAAAATAACCGGAATGGTGACCCTTATATGTGATTCATAAAGAGCGGAGATGTACTTTTAGAAACTGTTTGTCTACTTCGAGTTGATATGTCAACCAGAATGATCGATCAGAATGTCAAGAGTCAACTGGTCCATTGTACATGTCTGCCCTCATTTTGTCATGCACTTTAAACTTTTCCCAACAATAAAGCCCATATCGCTCTCGTCAATGTATGACAGACAAATGTTCTTTACTCAGACTGTTTATTATACCAGGCATTTTAGCTTCTCGGCAAGAAATGTCATCTCGTCTTCACCAACAAATGTCGTTTATAGTTCGTCCAGACTGTTTTCAAAGGTCGCGTTCATTTTTCATCACGTTTACGTTTCGTTTTCAGAGACAAACTTTCCATAACTAGTCGTGTATGTTCGACCCCATCATGAAAACAAGAAAATGAAACGTTATATCGATTACTAGCTCTCTGAAAGTACCTACGGCACTCACTTTGAAGTGGAATGCTTCGGTCGCAATACAGTCCAAATGCGGGCCCAGTAGCCGGCATTTGGTCCCAGCAGCCGGACAATTTTTCGGATAGATTTAAGAACTTTTGACAAAATTTGTGAAATTTTGGCTTATTTACTAAGTAATTAAAAATTACTAAATAATCGGTTCCACGTGCTCGATGCCTTGCATAGCGTAAACCCTCTAATTAACTCCTCCCTCAATTTAATCCCCCATCCAACAGAATGCCAAACGTACTTGCGGATACGTAAGAAAAATGTATATGTGTAAATCCTTACATTTTGGCGGGACCGAGCAAAACTGATCTTATATCGAAATTGACTGTACTCTAATTTTTGTGCCAAAAACTATCATTATTTGAAATTGTTTGGCAAAAATGCCAATTTTTGGCCAAGCATTTTTTGAAAAGTAAGTATTGATGAGCCCCAATATGAATTTTAGGTTATTCAGATCAGAAATATGTCGATTTTTCTATAAAAATATTTTGCAGCAAATCCGAAGTTGTAAAACTTCCATGAAATGTTATCATTTCTAACACTGAAATTCAAACATTTACTTATCTACCTATAACTAACTATCTACCTATAACTTACCGCATCCATTGCCGATTCCAGTAACTTTATTTTTGTGTTTACCAAGTGAAGCTCTCGTTCATATTTCCGGAAATTTTCAAGATCAGTCGCTCCGCGATCCATTTTTCTGATATTTTTCACTACTCTGAATATAAATTCTGGTGAAATAAAAAAATGTCGCAATATTTCTAAATGGTACGATGCGCAGCTCGGTTCCGGGCGTGTGATACGTCTATCGCTTCCTCTCGACGAGAGGAGTCGATTGGTACCGGTCTCGCCGACAAGATTTGCGAGTACCGGGATTTATGGCTTCCGGAAATCCGGAAAATCCAAGATGACCATGGGCGCCGTCATGCGGCGAAGCCGCTGGGGTTCCTATGGTATACTTTACTAATTTGCTGGTGTCCGTCCGTCAGTGCGTGCTCACCGGACGTTTAGGTCCTTTTTAGGCCGTTTTCGACCCAGGTGATGTCACCGTTATAGTAATTACACCCCCCCCCCATAAATCCGTAAAAATCGACTCAGATTTTGGGGTCGACAGGTTCGTGCCGGGGTTTTCGGGTCGGGGAACACGAACTCGACAAAATTTCGGAGGGGTTGACATTGGTCGAACAGGTCGAAACGGAGGTCGAAACGGGTCGAAAATGGCATTTTTGGCCGATTTAGGCGTGTAATACATGACCTATAGGGTTTTCGGGGTCGGGGAACACGAATCCGACAAAATTTGGGGTGGTCGACATAGGTCGAACAGGTCGAAACGGGGGTCGGAATGGTCGAAAATGGCATTTTTGGTCTGTTCAAGGCTGTTGGGGGTTATATAGGGTTTTCGGGCTCAGTGAATCGTGGATTTTCGGCAAAATCGTAACTTTTGACCCCCTAAAAATTAGCAAAAATCGTCGAATTTGCATGCGGCTAATGACGTGTGCGGCTAATGGTATGTTTTACATCATAAAAAAGGTCATTAGCCGCCGTGCGGCTAATGACCATGCGGCTAATGACGCCTTTTTCGTGCGGCTAGTGACCAAAATTTTTTTGCGCGGCTAGTGTGTGTTCCCCATCCTTTACCATCAATTATAGCGTGGCAGTGGCGCGGCATTCAATCTACTAAATTGATGAGAATGTCAATTGGAATCTTATACCACTCTCGGTCCAATGCTTTGAAAAAACCTTGTGAATTTTTTGAATTATATGACCATTGGATGCAATTTTTTCGTCTACAATGCTCTACTCCGCGAGATTTATCGATATTCACATGGGTATTCATCATTTCGAGCCAAAACATAATTTTTTAGGTAGCGAAATATACAGGTACGGAAAATATTTTCCTGATTTATGTTCAAAAGTCAAATTTTTTCGGCCCAAAATCAGGATCTACGACTAATCTGAGCACACCATCCGATTCTCCACAAAATTTTGCACCATATGGTGAAAATCACAAAATTTTTCAACACCATTTATGGACAAAAATCGACGGTTGTAGTAAAAATTCGCAAAATTCGTTTTTACGCATTTAAGACGTTTTCGTAAGAACCTGATAGACAAAGACACTGTCGAGCGGCCGAAGGCCGCGAGGTTCCGCTGACAACGCCACTGGGGTATGTGTATATAGACTCCCGGACAAATAGAAGGCTTCACCCGGCCGAGCGGCGCGAAGCGCCGCGAGCGCGGATGAAACCGAGTGAGGGCCGAGGTAACGGGCGCGGGGCATACTGATACAGGCGAGGGCATGCGCGAAGCGCCGCGGATGCACGCTAACCGCTTCCTAGCGGGTTGTGGCGCCGAGTGCGCCACATCCCGCTTGTTTACTAGATATTGTTGTTGCCTCTTATGCTTAGCTGCTACATGTTTATTATACATCATTGTATTTGTTGACATTGTCGTACATACCCACCGCACCAAGAAGTGCAAATAAAATAAAGTGTGATATTTTTATGGATTTTATCAGCCCTAATCTAATTGTCTTTACGAGCTTTTTATGTGCTTCAGCCAAACCGAATCAAAAACTTTCTTCAGAGCGAGCTTTTTATATTTTTTCAAACCACATCTCTGTGTTGAACATAACAGATACTATAGATTATCTAATTGTTTGCTCAAGTCTTATTGCTTCGTCAACACTGTCTCTTCTTACTCAATATATTCTTTTATATAATGCTTTGTGGCTTTGCAAACCGAAATATAAATAAATAATTTGAGAGGGAAGTCAACATGAAAAAAAATCAAAGAAGGTAACTTATTCAAGTAGTTAAAGTTAAAGCTAGTAGTTCAAGTTAAAGCTAAGTGAAGTGTGGGTATTTTTATGGATTTTGTCAGCGCTAATCTAATTGTTTTTATGTGCTTTTCATATGCTCCAGCCAACTTGAATCGAAAATTCATTTACAACCAATTAAAAAGCAAAGTAGTGTGGGTGTTTTTGTATTTGACTATTAAATCTTTGCTCAAGATTATATGAATTATGATGATTCAAACTCAAATCAGCCAGGGCTTTCATCGTTCCTATTTACTTTTCTTCTTGAAATTTTGAACTCGTTATCATCCTGCGACATATTATCAGTAAGTATTAACAAACAAGGAGAATGGCGTATTCAATGAGTTAAAAATCAATGTGGTGTGGATGTTTTTGTTGGATTTTTTTCTCACATAATTCACGTGTATGGTATATGGTGAAGCGCCGATATTTTTATGATGCAAGTACAAACTAAAATATAAATACCGCATTTCCTCTAATTGATTCACTTACCCACCATGCCCGCTGATTCACTCACCTTGTAAAATGGAGTTCAGTCTGAGATAGTAACAATTAATTAATAACATAATAATTAATAATAACACCATTTGCAAGCCATCAAAAACATGTGTTGTATGTGTATTTTTAGGTTTTACTACCGTAAACTCTATAATCTAACCCCGGGGTAGAATACTTAAGTCGAGCTTGGTTGACACAGACATTTTTGAGCATTACATTAGACATATTTAGAGTTGTGTTGCAAAACAAACGAATATAAAAATGGATTACTCGTAATAATTTTGTTAGATTTATATTTTCAAGCAAAATAATACCACACAAAATTCGATTAATTACTTGTGATCCAAATGGTTCGTGAACGTGGATCGGATGACGGTCCGACTTACTCAAAGTAAGTCGGACAATTGCGGGTACTCAAATACACAGAAAAATATGATTACCAGCCAAATTTACACACTAGAGTGTAAATTCGAGTATCAGAGCGTGCACTGTAGTACGCGAAAACATGAAATTCTCCAGAGTGTTCCAAACAGGTTCGTGAACGTGGGTCGGACGACTCTGAGTTACTCAAATACACAGGTTCTTTTGCTTGAATCCAAAGCGAAGAATCTGAAAAATTGTGTCAGTTGAATACTGTTACCTAGTTAAATATGGTGTAAAATCACAATTATGCTTTAAGTATAACAAAAATCTAATTTTATATCGATCGCCAACACTGACTAATGAAAGCTGACTCGGCCTCAAAGTAGTGAAACTTAACCCCATAGGCACTCTCTGAATGTAGGATATCCTACAAACAGGCTTCCGATGTGGGGTTATATTTTCGGAGTCCGCGCCGAAATAACTTTATCGACTTTTTGGCAAAATTTTCGGATTATTTGGCCAAATTAAAAAAATTAAGCCAATTTTGAATAGACGCCAATTTTTTTGTAAAAATCTGAATTCTGACCAACTTTGATTAGTCATAACTGAGCCGAGGTTCCAAAGGGGACCTAGATGTTTGAGATCTGCATCCCGTAAGCTATCCAACGACACCTCATTTGCCCAGATCCGATCGGCGCAAAGAGTCTAACCGTCGGGAAAAAAGACACACGGGTGCCACTTAAGTAGAGTTGAGAATAAAAATATTCGTAGTGGGAAATGAGCTAATTGATTGAGTACATTTTCTATACATAAAAACATCCACATCATACTTATTTTTAACTCCATGTAGATTTCTTGTCGTTTTTGATTTCTACAATTTGAGTTACGCTGTGCTAAAACATTCAGCCGACCCTAGACAAAATCAGCGCCTAAACGCTACACTAAGAAAATAGGCACGAGGAACATCAGACAGCAAAATTTTTCATAGTTTTTTCCTTTGTTCTCTGCATTGATCTGACAACGCAATTTGGCAAACTGACCGGGTCACTGAACGGGTAAATCTGATCAAAAAATACTCTCAACACATATTCTTTAATTTTTTGTCATTGCCTCACGGGTGTTTATATTAACCCTTCATTTCCCAGCCGTGGTACACCCCCAAATGCCCGTCCGTAGGATTTTGCTGATTTTTGGTATACAGTGCCCATTTGGGTCCCTAATAACGGGAAAAATATTATTTTTTTGAAATTTGATGATTTTCCTATATTTTCAGAGCGTATCCATTTGGATACACTGGGCATCATTCGGGTCAAACGCTCCCCTTATGCCCAGCGTATCCAAATATAGGAAAATTGTCGAATTTCAAAAAAATAATATTTTTCCGCTATCAGGGGTCCAAATGGGCCCTGTATACCGAAAATTAGCCAAATCCTACGGACGGGCATTAATTCCCCAGCATTATCCCTTTATATCCCAGCCGTGTGAGACACTCCTGTGCCCGTCTGTGGGAGACCCCCGTATGCCCGACCGTAGGATCGACATGGCCCATTTGGTCCCCTGATAGCTGGAAAAATATTATTTTTTTGAAATTCGACAATTTTCCTATATTTTCAGAGCGTATCCAAATGGATACGCTGGGCACCATTCGGGTCAAATGCTCCCCTTGTGCCCAGCGTATCGAGGTCGAGATTTTGCGAAATGTGCATCTCGCGCGATGGTTCCAAGAGCAAAGTTGCGTTTCAGACCCTTATAAGCAACTTTTGCTTTAGGACCCCTATCAGGATGCGTTATTTGCGTGAAATTTGGGTTGCGTATCCATTTGGATACGCTGGGCACAAGGGGAGCATTTGACCCGAATGGTGCCCAGCGTATCCATTTGGATACGCAAAATTAAGTGAAATTTTTGGCCAATTTTTGGGCTTCCTACCTAAATTCTGATATTATTCTTGTATATCTAACTTTTTGTCCTGAATAAGGATATGTAATTTGTTTAGCCACTTTCACACAAAAAATTTTTATGCAATTAGTTTTTCGAGATGCACTTCCGAAAAATTCGAGAGTGAACATTTAAAAATTTGGAAAAATTTTTTTTGAGTGGAAGTGCAAAAACTAATTACATATCCTTATTCAGGACAAAAAGTTAGCTATATAAAATTAATATCACAATTTAGCTATAAGGCCAAAAAATGAGCCAAAAATTAGAAAATTCGATGCGTATCTAAATGGATACACTGGGACCGAATGGGGGTCAAAAAAACGTATCCATTTTGCATACACTGGGAAATGAAGGGTTAATAACAGTAGTGTAATACCCCTTAGAATGTCAAATTCTGACAGGTCTCCCCCTAGCCCATCAAAATTTGATTAATTACCCCCCCCTAAAATTTAATAGGCAAAATTTCAACTTTGCCAATTTAAATAACTTTAAGCCTAAAGCCTTTTGAGAGTCCCATCCCAGACGGGAATATGAACGGATTTTGATTGATGTGCGAGAGGCATTACCCAAAGACTTTACCGCTCCTGAGACTCATAAAGTGTCCAAGGAACAATAGGTTGAATCCAATGCCTTGGAAAATGTCTCTTTTTCTCTCGCTCTCTGTATATTCACAGTGTGACTTCTCATAAGAGCACACAAAGTCTCATACACATGTAAACTGTCTGGAGGGGAAGCAAAAGCTCGCTAGATAGGGATTGGTCAGCAAAGGCTGTCCGGTAACCTTAGCGAGTTGAAATATTTTAAAATGAATTTGCTTATTGGCAAAATTTTCTAGAAACTGGTTTATAAAAATAATAAGAAAATATTCAGAGAAAACACAAAATAAGTCAAAATTTTTCTAAACTGATTTCTAAAATGAAATTCAAAAATTTTTATTGCAGAAACCATTCTAGCTAAACCATTTGTCAAAAAATTTTACCGCTAAACGGCAAACTCATCCGCCCTAATTTAATTTATTGTCCACAAACTGTGCAAAAATATGAATAAAAAGGGACATTTTTCAAATATTCAATTAAAATTGATTCTTTCTCATTCAGACATGAACACTCTCTCACACATGACTCTGTGTCTTCACAGAATTCTCTTTTAAGAGAGCACACAAAGACTCGTGTGTCAAAGGGACTGTCTAGGTCTACACTTAGACTTGCTAACCTACAACCTTTGATTCCCTACAACGATGATGTATGGATACAGTCCAGGAAAGTCTTGTACAATCGCGGCGTTTCGCGACGAAAAAAAAATTTTGTCTAAAAATGGTCTAAAAAATTTTGTCTATATTTTGTCTAAATTTTTTGAAAATCTGTATCAGCACATCCGTACGAACATTTTAAGCTATCACTTACCCGGAAATGAGCAGTGGAAGGGGTCGAAACGGCAGTCCAGGCAGGGACGCAGCTTCGGACAGACACTGGTTTCTTAGTAAAGTAACATGAACACTCATTCGTTTCTTTCTTTTTGTGAAGTCTTTAGCAAACCAACATTGTATCCGATTGGATACACTCGGCAATGAAGGGTTAAATCGTATTCACATTGTATTGAAAAGTGACACTCCTTGTAAGATAAGTTGAAACATAACACTACATAATTTGCGGTAAAATAACCAAACTATGTAAGCGTAATCTTAACGTAATCATGCAATTAAAAGCAAATGTGTGTGGCAGTGAGAAGCAAGTCCGTGATAAATGAGTTAAAGTTTCACTATAGTAAAAATGGCGGTGGCTGGACTCAAACCAGCGCCTTTGCTTATCCGGAGCAATGTGCTAACCAGCTACACTACACAGCCACCCGGGAAAAGGCTTTTAATCTCGGCTAAATCACTACTCTCTTACACTATGTATCTGAATCTTTTTGAAGCAAAATATCCCACACGAATTGTTTTTCAATATTTGTAAGTTGTAATGTGAAAAGCAATTAGGATGCTGAAGTTGTGAGTAAGGTTGTAGATGCTCAATCACAATATCGGATAACGCAGGGAATAGGAATCGAGAAACAATAGAGAAGCAAATTCTTGTCTGTCCTTTCTTTTGCTCTCTGTCTACCAATTTTGCATTCTGCTTTTACAACGTTAAAACGTGTGGATGTATTTTTGCAAAAGCTTTTGTATCAATCTGGATTGTTGCGGTTGTTGTTAATTAGGTAGGCAGGACATTAGGTGTTAGGATTCATTATTAGATGATGCAGCCGTCGGTGAATATTCGCTTGGAATCTTCGAAAAGCGTGAGAGTGTTAGCGAGGATGTAAATGATGGGCCCAATATTCTATTAGGCTAAGAAACAATGATTTGGTAAAGACTTTCCTTCGGGTTACCAATACAGTCAACTCTCGATTTACCGAACACATTGGGAATGGCGATTTTGTGCGGATTATCGAAAGTGCGGATAATCGAGGGAATTTTATATGGAAAAAATCCTTCCGTTGCAAAGTTGTGCGGATATACGAAATTTCCGTATTTTTTTGTCTTTTTTACAAAATTTATTCAAAATTTGAATTCCCGCTCAAAAAAATTTGAATTTTTAACTAAATTTTGACCGATTTTTGGAAAATTTTTTGCCCAATATGGCAAAACTTTTTGCAAAATTTGGTCAAAAACAGGAAAATTTTGTATAAAAGTTTAAACTTGCGCCAAAAACAGAACCATTTTTCTTTGTGCGGATAAACGAAAAATTTAACATGGAAAATTCCACTTTGGTTCCGCAAAAATCTGTGCGGAATATCGAATTTCCAAACATAGAAAAAAGCTACAATACAACAAAACAAAAACGAACACCCAAACTACACATAATTTTTGATTACATGTTGAAAGGTTGAGAAAAGGAACTATGTGATTTTATGCGTATTATTATAGAACTATGTTTTCATTATATACATTACTCTTTTTACAGGAATAAACAGTCAGTTTTGAGTATTATGAGACAGTGAAGAAAATTGAATAGATATAGTTTTAGAAAAAAGTTTTAGTACTCCATAAATCAAATTTAAATTCACAATAAACATGCAAAATGTTAAAAAATATTGAGTGGATGGTTTTGCTCCTTTTTAATGTGATTTAACTTTCGTTGTATGGTTATTTTTCAACATAAGCTGCGTAAATTTTACGATGATGCGATGTGCTCGCAGAAGAAGATCCTATATCCATGGAATTAAAAATAAGTGTAGTATCGATATTTTTCTTAAATTCTATCTTATTTATCTGTCCTTTGTGGTCAAGTGCTGATCAAGTGTTATGTAAATTATGATGAAAAATATTTCCTTAGATTGTGATATCTCAATTTCTTTCCAAAATATTCCCACATTGTATTTTTAAATTGAACCTTTTCTCCTAGCTGCGGCATTAAGTTACAAAACTAATTCACAACCCTGTATTAAAAATTACTGAACAAATATAATTGTCTTCGCTCTTGAAAATTTGGAGAAAATTGGCTCTGCTGATGGCATACAGGCTCCATAAAATGATTCATTCTTTCCCAATATTCTCAGTGGTATTCGTGAACGACAAGAAATTTGATTCGACAAGAAATGTGATGTGGGTAGGTTTTTGCAAAACTAGATATCATTTTTGCGAACAATTCTTTAATGGAGGCGATTATTTAATGCAACAGGGTGATAAAATTGCGTTTTTGGGCCACTTTTCACTATGTTGTCCATCAATCTGATGCTACTGTCTCAATGTCAACTTTTTCGGAGCGCTAATCCGAGCACTGTCGATTCACACCAAAGTCCCATTTTTCTGTGCAAAAAATGCTGTGCCAAACGTCACAAGTACCAATTCCAGAATGCCATACTTGGGGGAGCATTTTGAGCTATCATACATCCCTGTAGCGACAAATGGGTCAAGCTCCAGTAAATGGGGACAGCTGACTAATACTAAGTAGGGAATACACATGGGTTTACAAAATGACGGCACCAGGGCCCTGCGGTCATATGGGTAAATCCGGTAATTACCGGGGGTCAGCTTTTGGAAGGGAGAAAAAAAATCAAAAGGGGGGACCAAAGGAAAATTAATTGGTGGCAATTTTTGGCAAACAAGCTTAATATTTCAAAAAATTTTCGCTATTTTCTCCTTAACTTTTTTAGTTATAATTTATTTCAATGATAAATTTTAGTCAATTTTTAAAAGAAAAGCCAATTTTTTCAAAAATTTTTGCCTGCGGCGCTTTTTTTCTCGCGAATTTTTACATATAATTTATTGGCATTATGGTTTCGGCGCGTATTTTAAAAATTTGAAAAAATGCAAATACCAGGGGTTCAAAAATTCTCACCGCAGGGCACTGGACGGCACTATGACATTAGCGCTAATGTCATGCACTCCAAATGACATAGCATTCTACCAATTCAAACCATGTCTCTCAGATTCCTCTTCGGGGGTATAAGGTAATAAGAAAACTGATTACATCATCAAATCGCCACAGAATATTTTGAAATTTGAAAGTTTTTTGTGTACAATTTTAAAGGTCCAAACAAAAAATTGAAAAAATTGTGTTGAGAAAATTTAAGAACCGGGATCACTTAGCGATAAATTCAGACAAATTTACAGTCTAAGTTTATAGAGAGAAATATAAGGCCAATATCCTGAAGCATCACAGTCGCGTAAAATGATCCGAGTTTCACTCTAAAGACTTTATAGCCATAGAAAAGTGAATGTAATCTGGACCAACTTTTGTTTAATCATAAAATGGCGAAATTTTTGAATACGTAAAAAATCACCAGCCTGAGAGCAAAAATGTTTATACGTCTCCCCCATAAACACAGCGAGTGTCACCAAACGCGGGGACGAGCTTATTGACAGCGATAGGCTATTCGGTTTCGAAAAGCAAAATGGAATCATAGCACCCGACAAAATGCCTTAGTAAACAAACTCTGAACAGGTATCAATTTTCAAAAATGTTCTCTACTCATTTTTTTCTAAAAATCTGCATTTTTCTAGTGTGCTTGTATATACCATATTAACTTTAGTTTATCGCTTTATCGAATCAGACAGATTTAAGGCATTAAAAAAGCAAAGTGAAGTGTGTGTAGTTTTGTTTGCCCGAGTTAATTTATAAGGTCGGCAAATATTTTGGCAATAGGTCAAAGGTAAGGAATTAGAAGAAGCGTATATTTTTACCAAAGGTTCTTTTATCCAAAATATGAAGCCTTCAGCGATGCGTGTTGTTAATTTTCTTCTTCAATACAAAAAATACAAACTATCACAACACTTTCGTTAAAATACTCGGAAATCTGGAAAATATCTTGGTGAAAATCTTTTTCAACCATATTCGTGACTAATGTTAGAGTTTCCTTTTGTAATTATTCACCAACAAGGACAAAATGCACTCAATAAGCCATTTAACGCTGAGAATTGGGCTTGAGAGTCCTTCAGTGAGTTGACCGGTTAGATTGTTTGGATCACCTTCCAAGTGCTCATTCCTTCCAAGTGCATTCTTAGGGGTGCATTTCTTAAAATTTTTAAATCTTTGTCATTCAAATTAATATCGTAACCTTTGTCAACAGAGATCAGGTTTCAATATTTTTGTACCCTCTCTTTATATACAAACCAAATGCTTTGTAACAATGGTATGTGAACTAAAATATTACTTTAGTATAAAATCACAAAACAGACAGAATTAAGGAAGAAGAAGAAGAAACAAAATAAACGTGATGTGGGTATAGTTTTGCTTGCCCTTTATAATTTACTGGACTATAGAACAATTTTTGATCAGACACATTTGCATTACCATAAGCGTTTTTATCACAAAAGTTTGGTAAAGAAAAAATTTGCTCACAATTTCTGTTAAAATTTCTTGAGCCATATCTCCATTATAAAAAAAAACAATGTGTGTATTTTTGTATAGTATCTTAGAGCTGCATTTTTTGAACGTAAAATATAAAAATACACTCTCAACATTATTTTTAATAACTTGAAGACATCGTCTTGAAGACATCATTCAGAATGTTATACAAGCTGTGATCAGTCATTCACTATAATCCAATGTGACTATCATATCCATTATTTGACTTGAATAATCCAATCCACTAATTTAGGTATATGGTAAATCGTTGATCTGGAATATCAATCAACGAAAAATTAATTTGAGAATAAAAACTGGTGTGACAAAAAACAAGGAGTGGAAAAAAATGTGAAGTGTTTTTTCTTGATGAATTTTGTTCATATTCCTATATAATTTTTGGAAAAATACATACGAATTATGAGCACTCAGAATTCTCAGCTTAATATTATTAAACAAATCTTCTAATGCTCCTTTGTAAAACTTTTAACGCATTATCACCGAAATATTTCTAAGTCAGGGAATCAAAAATGTGTAGTGTGAGTATTTTTGCTTTATTTGAGAATGAATTGAGAGGAGCAAAAGACGAGTGAAAATATGACAAAAAATTTTCAACGAATGAAGAGATAACAACAATGGAGACATTATTATTTGTTTTCACATAATTCTTTTATAACATTTCTTTTGTAACATTGATAAAAATATCAAAATTTTTAATTTCTAAAATATATATATATATATATATTCTGACTACTTTTCCAAAAATTACCGAACCATTTTTTCTTTTAAAGTCCTGTATAGGCGTAATTGCTTTTTCGCATTGAGCGTTTTTAGGGGTAATTCGATGCGCTGATCACGAATCTGCTATTAGTTTTTTGATATCGCATCAAAAAGTGCTATTTTGGCCAAAAATGGTCATTATGTAACCCAAGTAGGGCATATTCAAATTGAATCAACTTTTTTTCAAGTCAACCATATTTTGAGGTCTTGATTTCAAAATGTTCGCAAGAGCTGCCCGAAAAAAACTCCGGACCTAAATTTTTAAAACACGTGGAAAAATATATTTTTTTTCAAAAATTTCAAAAAATTGGTCATTTTTTTGCACTTTTCTGAAAACAATTTCGTATTTTTCCACGTGTTTTAAAAATTTAGGTCCGGAGTTTTTTTCGGGCAGCTCTTGCGAACATTTTGATACCAAGATCTCAAAATATGGTTGACTTGAAAAAAAGTTGATTCAATTTGAATTTCGTCAATTTCGGTCTTTGGGGCATAGAACGATATAGTCCGTAATTAACGTAGACTGCTGACCCGTGCATTTGTTATATCTTGTATTTGTAGTACACAATCATAGGTAGAAAATGCACATATAAGATAGAAAACGTTACCCTAATACAAAATGAATATACCTGATTTTTTTCGAGTATCGGCCATGCTTGGTCCTGGCACGAAAAGTGGGTCAAAATCGCATCAGGCGAAAAAACTAATGTTTTTTTCGAACTCAGCGCATCGAAAAACCCCTATTTATGTGGTTTCCTTGGTTGTCGAAAAAAATCACGTTTTGCTCCGCCGTGGGAGTAGGTCCAATAGAGCGATCTCTGAACTCGAAAAACGAAAGAACACCAAAGCGAAAGATAATGTTAACTGTTCACCTGTGTCATCGTCGTTACAATTCTACGTTACCATTCCGCATATATTGTTACATCATTTGAACAGGGAAACAATACCACACTGAATACGATTGTATATACTGAATAAATAATTGTACGAGGAATTAAAAAGTGTGGCGTGGGTATTTTTTAAATGGTTTGATTTGACTATCTTTCTACAGTGATGTCGATAGTATTTTTTGGTTACTATTTTTTCTTTCTTTTGAGAAATTTTTATTTTAGAGTAACCACAGTTCCTAATTTGGTGACATAGAAGTGAGTGAAAAAAGTTTTTATCTGCTTCACACATTTCCAAGCAATTAAAGAGCAAAGTGGTATGGGTATTTTTGTTTTTGATTATTCAATCTTTGCTAAAGAATACAGTTAACCTCGTTAAGGCTCTCCCAATTGGGGGTCTTAAGCGGTGCGGGCTTTAACCAGGGAGATGTTTTCCAAAATTGTACCACCTATAAAGAAAAATTTCAAAAAATAGGAAGGGTAGCTATTAATTAAAAGGAAATGTGATGTGGGTGTTTTTGTTACCTGATTATATAATTTTGGTCAAGGTATAAACTTATAAATTAAGCGGACTCAGATTTCTTAGTTTAATTCGGTTACTTAAATTAGAGTTTAGATATTCGATGAAACCACTGTTCCTAATGCGATGACATAAACGAGAATGACAAGATATACAGGAAGTAAAAATAAGTGAAATGTGGGTATTTTTATGGATTTTGTCAGTCCTTATGTTATTGTCTTTATGTGCTTTTTACGAACAAGCCGAATCAGGAACGCAAATTTGTGCTAGAAATTAAAAAACAAAGTAGTATGAGTATTTTTGTATTTTAGTATTCAATTTTTGTTCAAGAACGCTTGAATTATGATGATTCGGACTCAAAACAGCTAGGGCTTTCATCATTCCTATTTATTTTTCTGCTTCATATTTTGAACTCAGTTTCATCCTGCGGCATAATATCAGTGAACAGTAACAAACAAGGAGAATGGCGTATTCAATGAGTTAAAAACAAATGTGGTGTGGATGTTTTTGTTGGATTTTGTCTCATATAATTTAAGGGTCTGATATATGGTGAAGAGCCGGTTTAACGCTAACTATATTTTAATGATGCTTGTGTAAACCAAAATATAAATACAGTATTTCCTCTAATTGAGCCAACTTTCAAATTGGCGAAGCCTGGCAATCCACTTTATAGCTTCTAGAAAATTCACTTACCCACCCCATCCGCTGATTCACTATGCTAGAAATAAAAAACAAAGTAGTATGAGTATTTTTGTATTTGATTATTAAATCTTCGCTCAAGTATGCATGAATTATGGTGATTCGGACTCAAAACAGCTAGGGCTTTCATCGTTCCTATTTATTTTCAGTCTTCAACTTTTGAACGTATTATCATCTTGTGCCATAATAACATTAACGAACAGATAATGTCATATCGATGAGTTAAAAACAAGTGTGGTGTGGATTTTTTATTGGATTCTGTCTCATATACCGTATTCTCTATATTTAAAGCCCTCTCTGTTTTATTTATAATCATTCTCTAACATCTATAATCTCTCTTAATCACACCAAAACAGTGATATTTCGTAAAAAGTAAATTGGTAGTAAACAGTACAAAAGAACGCGATCAATAGTGAGTCTAGGTAAACCCCCCCCCCCGGTAAACCCCCCCCCCCCGCTCGCCATTTTTGCCATAACTTTTTACTGGAACCTTCTAGAAGGATGAGTAATAGCTTAAATGGAAGCTAAGACTCTGGGCTACAAATCGGTATATTACTTGCCACATCTCGATTCAAGATTCTCGAGATTTAATTATTTTTGTCTCAAATTTTCAACTTTTTTTGAAAATTTGAAAATTTGAGACAAAAATAATTAAATCTCGAGAATCTTGAATCGAGATGCGGCAAGTAATATACCGATTTATAGCCCAGAGTCTTAGGCTATTACTCTTAAGCTATTACTTAAGCTATTACTCATCCTTCTAGAAGGTTCCAGTAAAAAGTTATGGCAAAAATGGCGAGCGGGGGGTTTTTACCGGGGGGGGGCGGGTTTTACCGGTTCCCATCAATAGTTGTCTGAGACTCTTTTCACTGCATGCACAAAACGGAGGGAAGCGCTTCAGAATCACGCAAGCAGTTGGACGTTTTCTGGCTAGCCTCTGCCTTTTTGATATTGTAAATATTTGTAGCATTTCGGCAACATTTGAGACAAGACTATCTTCTATTCTTGGTCAAAGTGGAGAGGAGCGGTTTTTGCATTCGGGCCGTTCTCACAATTTAAAATTGGAAATATTGAGAAACATAAAAGTGCAACCATATTTTCAATCGCCAAATTTTTGTCTTGCCCAAATTTAATTTCGTCCCAAATTAGGTAGGCAATTCCTTGCTCAAAATGTCAGGATCGAAACAAAATATTAAAAATGTACCACATTACATAAAATGTGATTACATGAGACGGCACAGCTTCGTGCGGTCCACTCCGTTTGATCGAATATAAAGGATAACACTTTCCAAACTATGTAAAAGGCCAAATATTATTGGGCCGGCCAAAAACTTTCAGGACTAAACCCAAAAGTTCCAGGATTAATGATAAAAATTTGATTGAATATTATCCGAGAAGCAGCAAAACTATTTTTAATGCATGCACAAAGCAGAGGGAAGCGCTTCGGAATTACACAAGCAGATGGACATTGTCTGGCCAGCTTTTGTAAACATTTGGAACATTTCGGCAACATTTGAATCAAGACTATCTTCTGTCATTGCTAGAAAATGAGATTTTCTCATTTTCTTGGAATGACTAGTAGCACTTTGCACTCTTGACATTCCTAGCGAGGTACCTTCCAAACTAGCATTTCTAGCTACATATGCCCCAATCAAACAGCCAAAATTTTTATAGCATTCAAATCTACACGAAAAACTGACATAAGACCGTCTACATCAGATTTTAGTTATCTAGCCAAAAAATGGGCTAAATCGATGGTTTTAGTCGAGAACAGGGTTGAATTGAAAATAGGGTTCACATAG
Source organism: Ditylenchus destructor (assembly GCA_022814885.1). NCBI lineage: Eukaryota > Metazoa > Nematoda > Chromadorea > Rhabditida > Anguinidae > Ditylenchus > Ditylenchus destructor. The sequence goes on along the minus strand of JAKKPZ010000141.1, from coordinate 82,168 downwards.
GGTTCACAAGGTTCACATTGCACATCCCTAATTTTATCTCATGTAATTCAGCTGTATGGTATATGATGAAGCATCGATCTACGCTATAAGTAATTAAAATTTATATGGTGTAAGTTTTCCTATTACACTAATGTATCATGTTACCGTACAAGGAATTAAAAAGTGTAGTGTGACTATTTTTGTCTGATTTGACTTTCTACCGTGATGTCAATAGTATATTTTGGTTACTGTTTTTTTCTCTCTTGTGAGCAATTTTCATTTCACTGTTACGGCAGTCCATAATGCGGTGACGTAAAAGGAGTGTTGAAAATATGTTCCCCAGGAAGTTAAAAAATTAGTGAAGTGTGGATATTTTTATGGATTTTGTCAGCCCAATTGTTATTGTCTTTATGAGCTTTTTACATGGTTCAGCCAAGCCAAACCAGAGACTTATGTCCTAGCAATTAAAAGCAAAGTAGTATGAGTATTTTTGTATTTTAGTATTCAATTGTTGCTAAAGAATGTATGAATTATAATGATTCAGACTCAAATCAGCCAAAATTCGCTCCTATTTACTTTTCTGCTTCATATTTTTTAATTGTTCAGATGGTTGCGCAAAACCAATGTCTCGTCTGAGTGTGTTTCGTCAGAAAGTTTGCTTGAGATAATGTGGGCTTGTAATAGGTCAACACGGAAGGTTTTATATCTAAATTTCTGACGATCCATGATTCGAATGGTATACGAGTAATTAAAATTTATATGGTGTAAGTATATTTTGAGGTCTTAGTGCCTACATTAGAAGCCACAAGCCTTTTTCGTACTTTAAGTTTGTACTATTGATCACACTATTTAAAGGTTTATTACATAAATTTTTCTGTGCTTTATCATCGAAGGAAAATTTCGTAAACTGTATAGTTTTTTGATGATTTTGTAAAGATGAAAATTTGAAAACAACTTCAGAATTTATATTAGAAGTCAGATGTTGTATAATGAAAGGACAAGGGCCATTCTTACCAGTGTGTTTTCTGCGTCAGAATTTGTTTGTCAGTCCAAAATTTTAGGAAAGTTGATTCTATCCAGTGCTTATTTTCCACGGGTTGGGCGCGCGAATCACGCGTGCATAAAACGAAGTACGAGTGCCGCAGGCACTCCCCCCATGGCTAGTTTAATATGTAACAAATATGTATAAATTTATTTATACGCAGATGTGCACCTATTTAGGAAATTAGTTATTGGCCGTTGTTAGCAATTGTTGTAATTGGCATTATTATACGTCAAGAATTTTCAATTCCTCTTCTGTTGCATGAGTTCTTCGTGCGGTATTTTGCATGCAGATTTGTGTTCATGCTCAAAACTGAGCCAGAGCCAATGAATTGAACAGAAATGTGAGGTGTTTTTTATATTAATTTTTCAAAAAATTCTCCTGCAGAATTTTGTGTTTTAGTCTTTCAGATTAGTGTAATGTGGTATTTTTATTAGAATTTTTCTCATTTAAATTGAATGACATCAGCCTCTTAATTGTTGGGCATGACATAGACGCCTCATCTTTTCCTATTCAAAACCTTAACTGATAATGTAAACAATTATATAAAAATATGAAGAAAAAAAATAAAGTCTTTTTTCTTAGTCAACACCATTTCTTTTTGCATAAAAAACAATCTATTCTTTTATAAAATTCTTTGTCGCTTGTGTGAACTAAAATTTCAAATATAGAGAACTGTGCCAGAGCCAAAGAATGAAAATAATGAAGTGTTTATTTTTTTCTTGACCAATTCAGTTCATCTTCCTATATAATTTTCGGAAAGTACATACGATTTATGATCACTCTAAATTCTTAGCTTAATATTATTTTAATAAACCTTCTCATTTTTGTAAACTTTAAAACCCGTTATCACCCCATGCTTAATGTAGTGGCAAGAAGATGAACCTTGTCCAAGAAGTTAAAAACAAGTGTGATATGGAATTTTTGCTGGATTTTGCCTCATTTAAAATTGAGTGACGGAACATTTATCGTAACGTTATACATTCACATATGCCCAAATTGTCAATAAAACTTTATTATTAGTCAAATACTTTCAAGCACAAAATTGATGCTCAAAATACCCTGCAACACGTCGGCGTTTCTTGTATCAAAAAGCGTGACGGCCAATTTCAGCCAAAAATCAAATGAGTTCTTATCAAAGATTTTTTTGCTAGGAAGCAAGCTGAAGTGTTGCTCGATCATACCCCATGGGTGAAATATTCATCCGTGTGATTATTATTTATATTTTGGGCTTCAAAGTTGGTACACTTTGCGTTTTTCAGTGTTAAATGGGTCAACTTTGAGACCCTAAATAAAAATAATAATCACACGGATGAATATTTCACTTGTCTAGTATGATCGAGCAACACCTCAAATTTTACTTTTTCGTAAAATTTCGAACCTATGAACTCAATAGCGACCATTATGAAATTTTTACGATTTTTTTGCCCAAAAATGCCCATTTTTGTGTACTTTGGAGAAAATGCGAAGTAGTATGTCTGAAATCGACAGGGATTTTTGGTAGCTACCCTATTTCGGATACGGAGAATCCGAATTTGACCTCAGATCGAGGGTGGTTCCGCCACGAAAGTTGGGAAAATTGCGTTTTTTGGCGTTTTTGGGCGAAAATTATCACAAAATGGTGCCAGAAAAATAGTATGATGGTATTTCATTTTACAGTTGCAAATTTTTAATCAATTGTGGTCCGGCAAACAAGAATTCGTTGGTATTTTTAAGAAATTCGGTATTTTTGCGAGAAAAAAATTGATTGACGGGCACGGGGTTCGAACTTGAGACGAAAAACCCCCAACAGATCGTCCAAAAATGGCCATTTTTAACGTGATATGAAAAAAATAATTGCAGATTCGGAATCAGCGCATCGAATTACCACTAAAAAGACTCATTGCAGAAATATTTTCCACATTTTCAAAAAATCGATTTTTTTCAAAATCCATGTGGTACCCCCTATGTTGAAAAATGGCCAAAAAATGAAATTTTTTTGGAATGTCAGCAAAATGTGTTTTTAGGGGTTTTTTGATGCGCTGAGTCCGAATCTGCAATTATTTTTAACGTAACGCGTCAAAAATGGTCATTTTTGGGCCATTTTTCCCCAAAAACGCGATTATTCCAACTTTCGGGGCGGGACCACCCATGATCTGAGGTCAAATTCGGACTCGCCGTACTCGAAATAGGGTATGTATCGGGATTTTAATGACAAAAACATGCCTGTCACACTTTTTGATACAAAACCATACAAAAAACGCCGATGTGGCAATATATATTTAGTACATTAGCTGTTGGCCCATTCGTCCAGCATTTTTCAATTCTTGGCTTTGTACCCTCAAAAAGGGGAACAGACAGAGAAAAATTGGCTTTGGCCCCTCACAATGCCCTTAAAAATGCTCTTTTGTCTATTTTTGTCGTACTTTTGGTCTAAAAATCTGTCTAGAAACCGGTTCAAGGTCTTCCTTATAGTCGACTTGGTCCGTAAGAAAAAAACCAAGCTCTAAATCACGAACATACGCGATTTAGAGCGCGGAGAAAAAACCTTGTCCCAAATTCTAATACTATAATAGATAAGCAAAATGTATTCAGTAATTTTGTCAACCCATTTCTATTGCTTTTATCTCATTAATTTTACGGAAATTGTTTAGTATATATCGAATTTTTACTGTGTAACAAATATAGATAAATTTAGTTTTGCGCACATGTAGTACATATTTAGTAAATTAGCTGTTGGCCCATTCGTCCAGCATTTTCAATTCCTCTTCCTCGGTAAGAGTGCTTCCATTGGTTCTTGGTGTGCTATTTTGGCCTTCAGAATGGTCTTCTTTCTTTAATTTGATCAACTCTGAAAATTCCTCAAGTAGCTCAGGGGACAGCTCGTTATAATTCCACTCGTAGCCCAGGTCACCGGCGGTTATGTCCTTCTCAAACTTTTCGACCTGATCTTTGTTGATCTAAAATAGGTTTTTTAGATGAATTTTTTAGATGACTTTACTTAGTTAAGTTATTTTTAAATGGTAGTTAAGTTATTTCTAAATGGTACATTCTGTCCACAAAGAATAGTTTCATTTATATTCATAATTTGTTTATTATTAGCATGTTCAGGAAATTTATTAGCAGATAAATGATCATAATCTTCAGGCCAGAAAAAAGGTTCAATAACAATTCGTTATATATATGATGAAAAAAATCGGTAATAAAATTCTTCGTTGCATAAAAATTTTGACAAAATTGACAGAGATAATAAATTTGTACAATTTTTCGACTGACAATCAAAAAGATATCTGTAAGTGAAGCGAAACGATCAACTCTTCATTTTCTGATATGAAACATATATGGATCAATGATCATATTAAATAAAAGATTAATGAAAATGACTCAGGAATGAAAATTTGAAACAAAATGAACAAATTTTGGAGACATTTGAAAACTTGGAAATTTAAATAACAGAACTTTTCTCAGCAAACTCTTGAATTTAGCCTCAAGAGTTGAACCATTCAACTTAACCCTAGGGTTTTTAATAAGAGGCCAAAAATCCATACAAATTGAAGGAAAGTGGGGAGAGGCGGTAAATTATTTAAACTGCCGCCAAAGACTGTCAAATTAAAGAGTTTGCGGTGAATAAATTTCGAATCAAACGCGTAAATGTTTTCACACATATGTACTTTTACGACTATCTTCTGTTCTTGGTCGAAGTCGAAGAGGAGAGGTTTTTGTACTGAGCATACTTTGAGGATTTGATCCGGCCGCCCCAACACAGGCGATAGGTTCCAACGCTCCAGGCAATGTCAGGATTGAGAAGTTTTTTTACGCATAAGTGTACATATTTAAGAAATTAGCTGTTGGCCCATTCGTCAAGCATTTTCATTTGTTCTTCCTCGGTAAGAGTGCTTCCAGGGGTTTTTGGTGTGCTTTTTTGCCCTCGAGATTGGTGTTCTTTCTTTGACTTTATCTCCTTGAAAAATTCCTCAAGTAGATCAGGGGGCAGGTCGTTATAATTCCACTCGTAGCCCAGGTCACCGGCGGTTATGTCCTTCTCAAACTTTTCGACCTGATCTTTGTTGATCTAAAATAGGTTTTTTAGATGAATTTTTTAGATGACTTTACTAGTAGTATCAGAGTCAAATCCTATCACGGTCTGTGCCTGTTGGAAGGGAGTTTAGCAGAGGGACTATGGGTATATTTCCTATACCTATAGCCCATTTTTGGCGGGAATTTCAATTTGTAATATAGAAATTATGTTTAAATAAAATTTATTTAAAAATAATAATGTTTTAAAAATAAAATATTTTTTTGCGGTACTTTGAATATTTATATTTTATTGTAATAAGAAAACAGGTATAACCGGAGGATCTCGGTTATATAGTACAAGAGTTACTGCTATATTATTTAATACATTGAATTTAATAATATAATAATAAAGTGTCATAAAAAACTGTTATATCCGAAGGACTCTGGTTATATAGTAGAAGAACTATTACTATATAACCGAAGGATTACTGCTATATAGTGAAAAGCCTACCGTTATATAGTGGTAGAGCTATGAGCTTATCGTAATTATTTTTTGAATTGGCGCTTGCATAACACCAAAGCAAATGAGCGCGTTGTATTAATTCAAATCAAAAATTCTTTTCAAGTGTGAATTTTGATCTCAATTCTTAATTGTGAGCCCATTGCTGTCGTATATTTTGTATTTACTCCTTATTAAATTTTATTTTTAAGGCAAAATCAACATGTCTGACTTTAACGTCACCGTAGATGAGGACCTTTTCAACACAGACATAAATGATGAAAGTTTTTCGAGGTAATTGATATTTTTTCTTATATCTCTTCTAACTATTTATCCTTTTTTAGACCGCAGCGTTCAAGCACACCAAACGAGAATCGTCCTCTGAGAATGATGGACCCTATGGTGGAAAACTCAATGTTCGAAGAGGAAGAAAATGACAACCCTCAGGTGGAAAGGTAAGCTTTTAACTTTAAATTTTTGACTTAAAATTTCTCTATTCAGGTCTTTAAATACAACAACAGCGTCAAGGCGCAAAGCGGCGTCTCGTGAACGGTAGGTTTACTTTTAACTAAAAGAATAGTTATTAAAACTAATTTGGAACTAGTTTGTTGAGTACTCAGAAATTTTAAATGAAAAATTTGAATGGTAAACTAATACTATTGTGAATTGTTTAAAAAAATAGAGAAAATATTATGCAAAATTCATCTTAAATTTTATATCTTTTAGAGACCAGACGTTGGACGATCTGGAGGATCAACTCAAACAACTCTGCGATGCCGCACGTCTTCGTTTTGCGCACAACCCAAACACTACCGTCGAAAGAGTCCGCGGTTTTAAGCTAGAGATGGAGAATCGGGACAAATGGGGGCCTCCGTTGAAAATGACGCCGGCCGCAATCCGTTGGGAAAGCTCTGACGAACGGACAATAATAGAAAATTTGTCGACTTCAAAATCAGAATTCCATACTGATCGATCAATAAAATATTCAATCAATTTCTTCATCAGGTTATTTAGGTTATCAATATCCTGCAGATTTTTCAAAGAAAATGCCATGGAATATGCACCAACTTTGAATAACTTGGAATTAGTGTGACCTTCTTCCAATTTTTCGAAGAAATGGTCTAATCGGTATTTATCATCATACCTCGGGATAAAACTATCAGTAGTTTTGGGTCTTTTAGAAGGTTGGGGGGCACCAAATATTGTACGCCGTTTCATTTTAGCTTGTTATATAACAAATGACACATAATAGGTGAAAACCAGCAATTTCAGTCTATGACTCTATAGTCATTAATCACCCAAATAATGAAGGTTAACCGTGCTAAAAATGAAGGTGACACTTAATTTCCTGGCGTTTTTATTTGCTTTTGACAAACTTACCTCGTTGCACTTTTTTGTTTTTTAACTAATGTTGCCAACCTGTAAGGGGCAAAGAGAGGCACTGTCATAAATCACGATTGGTCAAAGGAAAGATTGGTCACTCAAGAAGGCCACTATAAGGCTAAAAGTCATTAATCATGCAAAAAACGAGGACGCTGCTCAATAGGCGGGGTTTAATTGACCTGCCACCCGCCAATTTTACTCATTCTTGCATTTAGTTTGGTCGTTAAACTTTGCTCTCTTTATTTAATACTGCAATTTTTGATTTTTGTTCACCTTGCTCTTTATTTAATATTCATTTACAATTTGTTTCTTTTTTACATTCCGTCTTGAAACTTTGTTCGTTTTATTTATATTATTTTATTTAGAAATGGCTTCACAGGATTCTATTATTCAAAACTATCTTGAGAATGGCGGCGAATTGGTGACCGAGGAGAATGCAGCACATTTTATGGACTACGATTTGGCCGATTTGGACAAACTGCTCAACGACGTTGGACGAGATGAACCTGTGGAGGACGTGAATGATGACATTCGATATTTGGCAATGCAGGTTGGTTTTGATGTTTTATTCATTTCCTCTTAGATTACGGTAGGGATAGCAGAATGACTTGTGTTATATAGCAGAGAGACTTGCACTATGTAGGAGAAGTTTATTTCCCATTCTTTCACTTTTCCCGTCTCCTTAGGTTACGGTAGGTATAGCAGAAGGTCTTGTGTTATATATCAGACGATCTTACACTATATAACAGAGAGATTTTTACTATATAGTAATTGAACAATGAGTATATAGTACTAAGCGTTCGGGTATATAACAGTAAACTTTGTGCTATATAGCAAGTGGTTTATCTGTATATAGCACTAGTGTATATAGTAGTTTAACCATTAGTATATTATTTGATTTCAGGAAAAGAAGAAGCCGACAAAGCGACGCATGCCACTACAGGAGATTGGCCAACCGCAACGCAAAGTGGCCCGTCGTCTGATTGACGCTGCCGACTACGAAAACTACAAGTCTGCTGCCGTGGCTAATGAAGAGTCGTTGCTCAGCAAGGGGTATCCGTTGAGCCAGGCAGTGCCACCGCCAATGCCAGTACCCAAAGATCCAAAAGCTCTTCATGAGGCTGCTGACCGCCTTCGAAAGCGAGAAGTGACCCGCATTCAGAACAATTTGGCCAAGAATGGTGCCGACACCAAAGGACAACCGCGTGGAATAGCAGGCGAGAAACTCATGTTTTCCACCATGAACGGCATGTTCTTCGCCCAATGCAAAGGATGCATCGACCTCAACTTTGCAGATGTAGGACGATGCATTAACTTGAGCAGGGAGGGATACCGCTATGTATCCTTCATCGTCTGTCCTTCATGCTTCGAGGCTAATGGGCGCATGAAATCAATCTTCTACAACGACTTCAAAATACCAGCCAAGAAGAACTGGGAGAACACTCAGACAAGCACCAGCCGTCAATAAATTTGAAAAAATAAAAAAAGTATAAGCATATCTATGTAATTTCTTAGTCAATAAAATCTTTGTAGCATTCAACTTGTATGACTCGAGCGTTTGCAACGCGAAATATTTTTATTTGTGACTTTGGGCTTATTGAAAATTTTGACAGATGACTTCCTTGATCGACAGCCTTTGTATTTTCTTCCAATGCAAACCGCTTCGTCTTCATGAGATTCTCAAACACCCCCACAAGAGAGAGCAAGTTCGTAAGTTTTTTGACGGCAAAACATTCAGGACTACCTACCTGGAACACAATCACAATGTCAAGTTTGGAAACTTGACAATCCAAGGATCTGACAAAGTATTCGCATATGAGGGATACCTTGGAGTCACTGTTCAACAACACTATTACTGTCGCCACAGAATTAGAATTTGTCATGCAACACTTCCATGTGTGATCGTCTATGGACCCAAAGGACACCAATCATATTACCCTCTCGAGTTGATTTCCATGGAAGAATGCGGTAAAGAAAACACTTTTTGGCAACTTTAATTATAACAATGCCATTCCATCAAATAAATTTAGTGTATTAAATAATATAGCAATCACTCTTGTACTATATACTCGAAGGACTCCGGTTATACCTGTTTTCTTATTACAATAAAATATAAATATTCAAAGTACCGCAAAAAAATATTTTATTTTTAAAACATTATTTTTAAATAAATTTTATTTAAACATAATTTCTATATTACAAATTGAAATTCCCGCCAAAAATGGGCTATAGGTATAGGAAATATACCCATAGTCCCTCTGCTAAACTCCCTTCCAACAGGCACAGACCGTGATAGGATTTGAGTGACATACTACTTTTACTTAGTTAAGTTCACCTGATTGAGCTCATCGTCTGACAGCTTAGGAATTGCATCGGTATTGCTCACAGCTGTCTGCTTAATATGATATAGCTTGCCTAAAATGGAAGATAGATTGGCTTTATCTATGTTTTGTCTAAATTTTAGCTAAATTTAGACCTCAAATTCGGATTCCCCGCTAAAAGTTACCGAAAATAGGTACATTTTGAATATAAGCACCCCTAAGAATGACCGTCCTTGGCATATCATAGAAGTTTGATCAATTGTTAAATGAAACAAAGACATAAATTACGTACCGTCAAGCTGTTCCCACAAACGCTCGTGCCATCGTAAAGCTAGGAAGGCTATTAGAGCATCATATTCTCGACCCGTGTTGTTCAATGCATACGAATCAATCACCTCGTTTTCCTACAAATGACGACAGTGTGTTTAGTTATAATGAAAGTAGGCATTGGTACTTACTCTAATGGGGCGCGCATAGCTCAATAGCGAAATATTTGATGAAACAGAGTGAAAAAATCTCCTTTTTTGGGGCAATTTTCACAATGTCGGCCATAAATCTGATGTTACTCATTATTAGGGTGCGGATTTTCCGGACATGAAAAAAGCCATTTTCAGACACAAAATCGGACATTTCCGGACATTTTCGGACAAGTAAAATTGCTAAATCAATAGGGGGGACCCTATTGATTTTTTGGCAAAAATGTTTTTCCGAAAATGATTTTTGAAACCATAGGGTCCCCTATGGTTTTTTTAGCAAAAAATTCTAAAAAATTTTTTGCTAAAAAAACCATGGGGAAAAATGGTATGAAAAATCATTTTCGGAAAAAAGCTTTCCCGGACATTCCCGGACATGTCCGGGAAATCCGCATCCTACTCATTATATGTCAACTTTTTCTCTAATTTATAATGGCACAATCAGATTTTTGAATTTGCACAGAAATTTGATGAAAATCTGATGAAATGGGAAAAAATTGGAACTTTTTAATTAAAAACACAAGCTACCTCGGACGCATTGAGTTCAAAAATCTGATTGTGCCATTATAAACTAGAGAAAAAGTTGACATATAATGAGTAACATCAGATTTACGACCAACATAGTGAAATTGTGAAACATAGAAAAATAGCCCCCAAAAAGGAGATTTTATCACCGACTTCAAAAAAATGACGTTGTTTCTAATTGACGCATAGACATTTTTGGTTTTCTTCATAGTCAAGTCTTTCTATCCCATATCGATTGGCTATACAAAGCATATCTTGGAATATTGACTTACCGCATCCATTGCCGATTCCAGTAACTTTATTTTTGTGTTTAGCAAGTGAATCTCTCGTTCATATTTCCGGAAATTTTCAAGTTCAGTCGCTCCGCGATCCATTTTTCTGATATTCTTCGCTACTCTGAATATAAATTCTGGTGAAATAAAAAAATGTGTCGCAATATTTCTAAATGGTACATTCTGTCCACAAAGAATAGTTTCATTTATATTCATAATATATTTATTATTGGCATGTTCAGGAAATTTTATCAGGAATAAAAATGATAAATAAAAATCGGTAATAAAATTCTTCGTTGCATAAAAATTTTGACAAAATTGACAGAGATAATAAATTTGTACAATTTTTCGACTGACAATCAAAAAGATATCTGTAAGTGAAGCGAAACGATCAACTCTTCATTTTCTGATATGAAACATACACAGATCAAAGATCATACTTTATCAAGGACAGGGAATGAAAAATTGGAACAAAATGAGCAAATTTTGGAGGCTTTTGAATAAAAAACAGAACTTTTTTCTCAGCAAACTCTTGAATTTAGCCTCAAGAGTTGAATCATTCAACTTAACCCTAGGGTTTTTAATAAGAGGCCAAAAATCCATACAAATTGAAGGAAAGCGGGGAGAGGCGGTAAATTATTTAAACTGCCGCCAAAGACTGTCAAATTAAAGAGTTTGCGGTGAATAAATTTCGAATCAAACGCGTAATTTTTTAACACAGGAGTACTTTTAAAGTGCATTTATGAAATACACTCAATCAAAAATGGATGGAACAAGAACTGGCTGGAGGAATATTCTGGAAGGAATTGGCTGTGGGGAAGGACCGTTATTCCGCATAGTGCTTTAGGAAATAGTTTTCAGAAACATAAATCTCGAAAATTTTTACAAAATTACTCAAAAAATTCCGTTATACCAAAAACGAAAGAATTTCCCCACACCCAATGACAATAAAAATGAAACAACGGTTAATAAATATGATATAGACTGGAATCAAAGTGCAAAAGTGACAAAGTTCAAAGATTACAAAGTTCAAAGATTACAAAGTGCAAAGGTGGCTCATCGCAAAATTTATAACATTTCCGAACATTTAAATCAAGACTATCTTCTGTTCTTGGTCGAAGTCGAAGAGGAGAGGTTTTTGTACTGTGCATACTTTGAGGATTTGATCCGGCCGCCCCAACACAGGCGATAGGTTCCAACGCTCCAGGCAATGTCGGGATTGAGAAGTGCGGCGATGAACGTGGGAAAGGCAATTCCTTCTCGGTACAACCAGCATATCACATATTGAAGGATCGAGAATGGCAGGGGACCGTTCTGAAAATTTTACAGGTTATTTGATTTGAAACATTGAGAAACATAAACGTGCAAATATTTTTTCTGCCCAATATTCTAAGTCTAACCAAAATGTTGCGTTACCAAAATTGAGTACTCAGGAACATGGTAAAAAAATTCAAGAATGAAATACTGTATTAAAAATGTATCCACAACACATGTATTTTAATAACTTGCGGATGGATTGGCGCGTATGAGAAATGGAATGCTTGAGAACATATCAATGCTTATGAGCTTCATATCACATCGGCACCAAATACACGGGAGCCGTCTCAAAATGCGTCTAAGCCATGTTTTTGTCGAGAGTTGGCCGAGATTTTTGGTACATACCCTAATTTGGGTACGGGGAATCCGAATTTGACCTCAGATCACGGGTGGTCCCGCCACGAAAGTTGGGAAAATCGCGTTTTTGGTACAAAATGGCCCAAAAATGACCTTTTTTGATGCGTTACGTCAAAAATAATTGCAGATTCGGACTCAGCGCATCAAAATACCCCTAAAAACACATTTTGCAGACATTCCAAAAAAATTTCATTTTTTGGCCATTTTTTGGCCATATGGCCATTTTTTGGCCATAGGGGGTACCACATGGATTTTGAAAAAAATCGATTTTTTGAAAAGGTGGAAAATTCTTCTGCAATCAGTGTTTTTAGGGGTAATTCGATGCGCTGATTCCGAATCTGCAGTTATTTTTTTCATATCACGTCAAAAATGGCCATTTTCGGATGATCTGTTGAGCGTTTTTCGTCTCAAGTTCGAACCCCACGTCCGTCAATCAATTTTTTTCTCGCGAAACTACCGAATTTTCTTAAAAATAACCACATATTCTTGCTTACCGGACCACAATTGATTAAAAATTTGGAACTGTAAAATAAAATACCATCAATACTAATTTTCTGGCACCATTTTGTGACAATTTTCGCCCGAAAACGTCAAAAAACGCAGTTTGAGGTCACGATGAACCCACAATCTGAGGTCAAATTCGGATTCTCCGTACCCGAAATAGGGTAACTACCAAAAATCCCAGTCGATTTCAGACGCACCAACTCGCATTTTGTCCAAAATACACGAAAATGGCCATTTTTGGGCAAAAAAACCGAAAAAATGTCGAAATGGGCACCATTTTGTGATAATTTTCGCCCAAAAACGCCAAAAAACGCATTTTTCCCAACTTTCGTGGTGGGACCACCCCCGATCTGAGGCCAAATTCGGATTCGCCGTATGCGAAATAGGGTAAGTACCAAAAATCCCAGTCAATTTCAGACGTACTACTTCTCATTTTCTCCAAAATACACGAAAATGGCCATTTTTGGGCAAAAAAACCGAAAAAATGTCGAAATGGGCGAAAATTTCCTCTTGTCCAAGATTTTTTATGAAAAAGTAAAATTTGAGGTGTTACTCCACTATTCTGTACAAGTGAAATAATCATCCGATAATTTAAAATTAAAATCTGGGGTCTCAAATTTGACCCGTTTAACACTGAAAAACGCAAAGTGTACCAACTTGGAAGCCCAAAATCTTAATTTTAAATTATCGGATGAATATTTCACTCACCAGGTATGATAGAGCAACACCTGAACTTGCCTCCTGGCAAAAAAAATCTTTCATAAGAGGAGATTTGATTTTTGGCTGAAAACGGCTGGGACGCTTTTTGAGACAGTTGGTGCCGATGTGATATATAAATGTTGTTTGATTAGAAATGTCGAAAACCCAAAAACTTTGATACCCAAATTTAATTTCTTTATCCCAATTGGGTATGCAAATACTAGAAAAATTTACAATATTACTAACAAAATTTTGAGATATTCCATTAAAAATGTACCAATGGTATGTAACCAAAATTTTGATTATTTACACTCGATTGGGTAATATTACTTAAAGATTCTCAAATGCATTAGCGAAAAACTGTACCCACACCACATATATTTTTAATAACTTGGGCTTGCAATAGAGAACATGCTGATTCTTGACACAAAATAATCGAGAGAAGAGGTTCGCTTAACAAATTTCAAGAGTAAATCCAGAGAGGCTAATTTTTATTCAACCTTGAAATAAGCAAAAATTATATCTAATGTCCCAAAAACCTTTCTATATATACAGTCTTCCCTCTCTAATATGGCGCTATCCGTTTTGGCCGAAATCCGCCATATTAGGGAGGGTGCCATATTAGAGAGGGAATTTCCATACAAAAAAAACCGTCTCAGCCAAAATGCGCCATATTAGGGAGGGTGACACGAAAAATGTGCCATATTTTCCAAATTTTTTTGATACAATATAAAACCAGTTTAGATCAATTGTTTTAATGGTAAATAAGCATTCTACATGGGTCCGATTTTAACTTTAAAAATTTCAATTTTTTTGTTACCAAAGTTTTCATTTTTTGGAAAATTTTTTCAGTTAAAATGGGATCTATTTAGAACGTTTATTTACGATTTAAATAGCCGATCTAGCTGGTTTTAATCTAACTAAAAAATTTTCCAAAAATACCATTTTCAAAATTTTTTCGAGAAATAGCAGACAAAAACGTGGGAGTATAGAGAAATTTGTCAAAAATGTTGAGTAACATACAAAAAATGTTTGAAAAATTTTGAGGAAAATATGAAATTTAGGTAAAATTTTACTTGAAAATTTGAATTTTCGGTAAGAAATTCAAAAATTTTCTCCGGCCGCCGCCATTGGCGGCGGCCGGAGAAAATTTTTGAAAAACAATAGGGGGTACCCTTTTGACACTTTTCGGGCCTGACCCCAAAAATCCGCCATATTAGGGAGGGAGCGCCATATTAGAGAGGGAATTTCCATACAAAAAAATCCGTTTCGGCCAAAATGCGCCATATTAGGGAGGGTGCCATATTAGAGAGGGTCATATTAGAGAGGGAAGACTGTATCAGGATTGGGATACCTACCAAAAATGTTCACACTTCACACTGATTTTTAATTACTTGGGCAGGGAGAAATTGACTTAGTATATATCCACAGCTTTTGAAGTACCATACATAAAGAACTCATTTGGTTCGATTACTTTAGCCCAAATTTGGGCATTCGCTTGAAAAGCAATGAATGCCAAGAATCCCAAAGTTTTTGTGGTTTTGGAGGGATTTTAGGTCAGGCCCCATTTTGTCCTTTGAAATCCCTATTCAGAGATTCTATACAGAAATTTTCCAATTTTCTTAGTATTTCGTTTCAAATTTGGGCACCCAAAAGTTTGTTAAAAAATTTCAGAATGAAATATTTTATTTAAAATATACCCACACCACATCTATTCCTCATTACTTGCGAAGTCGATGTTGATCTCTTAACATCTCTAGCAAGGTAAATACTCAATTTTATTTAATGAATGAATGATTGAATATATTTAGTGACCAAAAACATTTCCATATATACCAGGCTAGAGATACCTCAGCAAAAAATCTTCACACACCATTTTAACTTTTAATTACTAGGAAATTACTCAATCTTTTTTGAGTGAAATGACGGAGTACATATTAATAACTCATGCAGTATCTTATATAAAGAACTACATTTGAATCCCAAACGTTTTAGGGCTTTGTAGAGGCGCTCTGGTAAAAAAAATTCAAGAATGAAATATTTTATTAAAAATGGACCCACAACACATCTTTTCTTAATTACTTGCGGCGCTATCTCCCCATACCCAGCGAGGTAGATACTCTATTTTCCGAAAACATACCTGCATGATGGAGAGCAGAATATAGTCGCATATGCACCAACCCGTCAAATGAGCGATCCAAAACACGGGAATCCACCTGAGCCCGAACAAATATCCAATTGAGCATGTTGCAATTAGGCCGGCAACGAAACATTCTTGAGCAGGTTCGAGAATGATGATGTGAGGAAGCATGGCTATGCGGAGCTTTATCCATCTGGAAAAGAAACTACGAGATTTAAACCTTTATGCTTGAAACCTTTATGTTTTCTTTAATCAAGTTTAGTGTAAATATTATGTTGTTTAAAAAATGGAAAATTATCAAATCGAAAATATGAAAATTTCAAAAAATTGATATTTTTGGCAGAAAATTTCATATTTTTCTGCCAAAATTTGCTTTTAAGTCTTGATATTCAAAACTTGTTTTGTTTCGAAATTCTTTGATTTTCAAAAATTTTTGCCCGACAGAACATTTCTTATTTGAAATAAAAGTTATTTTTTGGATTAAAAACTTTTCTCTGCCCAAATTTGGCTTAAAAAAGATCTTAAGGCCGAAAAAAGATTGTTTAAACTGTGGAAACTCTGTACGAAATCACTATTTTTTTCGAATTGGTGCAAATTTCTCTAACGTAAATTTCCCTATACTATTTTTCTTTCTCTGACATTCACAAACATTGATGATGACTGTTCGTGAATCTCAGACAAAGAAAAAAACTGTAAAGAATTTTACTTTTACTATATATTACCAAGTATGAGGTCATATCTGAAAGCTTTCTATGTTCTCAAGCTTATTTCTAACGACCAATTAGCGCGATTTGCAAGTAATAAAAAATTCATATGGTGAGGGTACATTTTTAAGCATTAGAACCTTTAAGGGAGTACGGTAAAAACCCCCCGGCAAACCCCCCAAGCTTGACATTTTTGCTCATAACTTTTTTTCTGGAACATTCTAGAATTATGTGTAATGGCTTAAATTGAAGCTTAGGCTCTTGGCTATCGATCGGTATATTGCATGCCGCATCTCGATTCAAGATTCTCGAGATTCAATTTTTTTGTCTCCTTACTCTTCAATTTTCACGAAAATCAAGAGTAACGAGACAAAAAAATTTGAATCTCGAGATTCGTGAAAGGAGATGCGGCGTGCAATATACCGATCGATAGCCAAGAGCCTAAGCTTCAATTTAAGCCATTACACATAATTCTAGAATGTTCCAGAAAAAAGTTATGACCAAAAATGTCAAGCTTGGGGGGGTTTACCGTGCGCCCCTTTAAGACCCAACTTTTTTCAAGGAAATTGAAGAGTGTTTCTAATTTCTTACTATTGATCATATAAGAAATCAACCCAGAATGTTCACTATGTTCCTAAGCAAAGTTTCTATGAAACAGCCCTCTACGCTCAAGTAATTAAACTTGAAGTGGAGTGGATTGTAAAGTTTTTTGTTTGAAAGTTGATACTATTTTCCATATAAAACTACTATACAGTTTCTAACTAAGTGTAAAAAACTTGGAACCTAAGACTAACAAGTTCCTTACTTGGTAACATTTAGCAAAACTTTGCACTTTAAAATACAAATTCAAATTCCCGCTCACCTGCAAATCCGCTCCCGGAACCGCCTGGCGTCTGCATTGGCCGCGTTTTGGAGCACAGGTAAATGCGAGACCACATTCCGATACCCCCTAAAAAATGGCTTATATAACCCATAATTCCGCTTCAATGCAATCCTTACCGCTTAGCAAACGCTTGGCCCAAAAAGTAGTCCTCGGCCAGGTAAGCTCCAAAACTGCCCAGGCCTCCGCATTCTTCCAGATGACTTTTCACGATCAAGGACGACATTCCAGTGGAACAGACGAAACCGAGCGCGTGGCCTGAGAATAAAAGTTTTCTTAGTAAAGGTTTCAAATAATGTTGCAATATTGGGACTTACCTGCCAGATAGACCCGAGCGTGAGCTCCTCCAAAGTATATCTGAAAAGGAAAGTTTAAGCGTGTTTGAAATTTTTGCTATTGGACCATATAAGAGGTCAGGTCTAGAGGCTTCCTATATTCATTCTCAAACCAAATTTAAGCAAATCCAAGCAATTAAAAAGAAATGTGTTGTGTGAATGTTTTTGCTTGGCCTGCTTTATCTGCGAAGAACACAATCTATTCTACTTTTCTTTCTTTTGCAATTTGTTTGGAACTGTTATTCAATGGTGCAACAGCATTGTTACGTTTTTGTTGCAAGAGATCAAAGATAATTTTGAAAGTTTAAGGCTAATTTTGAGGTAGCTAACATTTTGCTTCGACAAAACATATCCTTTTTTCTATCATATATTAACGATTTCATGTGTTCTAGTACTGTGTAATCAAAACATCATACCCGGATCGCAACCCAAACGGAGCCATGAAATTAAAAATAATTGTGGTGTGAAATTTTTTCTTAGGTTTTTCTACTCGATTCAACTGTCATTTTTATGATAAAAGTAAATCCGGAAAAACAATTTCAATTACTTGCCGGTTTTCCAAAATTCCATCGACTTTAATGAAAACTCTAAAAAATGGCTTTTTTTTTGCTTGATTATGTCTTACTTAATGCGACTGCCTTTATATGGTCAAGTGATACCGAAGTGATATATAGATAGGACAAGGGACCGCTTAAAGTCAGATACCATTCCCTAGTGCGCAGAGAAAATTAACTGTAAACAGAGGAAAAGACTGTGCAAAATTTCGTTGTCTGGGTGTTCTTCGTAATATTCCATTTACGTGTGTAATGTTTAGGCTCTGCTTGTTGCTAGTACGGACATATGTACGTTTAAGCACCGCGTAAACTGAATTTTAAATGAGCAGAATATAATGGGCAAGGCATTAAAGACAAGTGTGGTGTGGATATGTTTTTTGATATAGTTCGACTCAATTTTTTTGGCTTTATATGGTAAAGTGTTGATCAAGTGCTATACAAATTATGATGACAAATATATACTAGATTTTGATATTTCAAATTCTTACTCGTTAAAAACTACACAAAGTTCCACGCTCTTGCAATGTGTGAAAAAAATACGGAAAAATGTGCCTGTTTGCACTCTTGACGATATTATAAGTCTTTGGTCTAGTCAACTCCTATCTGTTTTGCATCAAAAACATTCTATTGTTTACTAAACTATTTATGGCTGTTCTGTAACCAAAATAAGAGAACAAGATTGTTCTACACCTGCAAGGAATAAAAAAGAAATGTGATGTGTGTATATTTTTTATCGATTCAATTTATTTAATTCTGTATTTTTTTATGTAGGACCTACAAATTATGATGACCCAGATTTCTTAGCTTAATATTTCTATAACTCAAAAATTTTCCGGAAAAATTTTTCAGAAAAACTTGAAAAATATGTGAATTACTTGTTCCAAATTCGCACCAAATCCAGATCGGTCCAAGCAATACGGCGTCTGAGTGACCATCGCAACGCCCGGGCCCATGCAGTCCACCATATCGCCTAAGGCGTCGTCTCGCATATATATGCTGAAAAATTTTTGTAATAGCAAGTGATAGAAAAATCTAGAAAAAAATTTCATACTTTGAGTCGCTTATCAAGATTAGAGGATATTGACTGGCGTTGTAGGCCGGCATCATGTTGTTGATCTTGGGATTCATTCCTACCATTTCGCCGCCTGAAATAATTTTTTATAATAAAAATAAAAAATAACTAAGAAAAATGTGTTTTTCGTGGATTTTCACCAATTTTCATGGAAATTTGAATAAAATCTGAGTTTTGCTATAGTATTTATTTTGATTTTTAGAAGAAGGGACTAAGAAAAAAGTGGTATTTTCGCCAATTTTGGAGAAATTTGAACTCCCGCTTAGCTGTAAAATGGAATTTTACATCTGAGCGGGAAAGAAATCATAAAAAATTTTGCCCTTGGGACATAGTGGACCCTCGTTTGCTCGGCTTTCAGCCGGTTTTTTAAGGATCGCCCGGTTTTTCCAAGAATTGGTTGGATATAATATAATGACGAAATTTTCAAACGTTGTAAAATATGATGGCGGGATTTCAAATAAATGTTTTTATTCTACGAAATTTAGCAAAACACAGGGGTTCTCTTAGGTTATATTCGTTTTTGGATGTACTAGAAATTATTTTCTCATGATATAAATCTCATTTAGATATACAGCCTAGGAAAATAAGATTCTTACCACTTCAAACATCATAAAAATTATCATAGCTAACATTTCGCGGGAATTTGAATGGGCCATGGTACTATTTGAACAAACACAGTTCGTTTTGTTTTCATTTTTGTTCAGTATTTATGTAAAGACGGCTAGTTGCTCTGAGCCCCAATCTTAAGATAGGATCCTAAGATCCGTCACCAAAAGTCATATTCATCTCAAACAATTTGTGCCAATTCCATAAAGCGGTAAAAAAATATAAAAAATTATCTCACCTGTAAAAATCTTCACGTCCACATGCGTGTATCGAGCCCGTAGCGCTTCCACTGTTTTGTAAGCCGGATCACTGCTGTCGTTTAGGCAGAACAGCAACTCATACTAAAATTAGCTATAATATTACTTCATCCTAGTTTATGTAATGATCTTTAAAGTCATACCTTCGGATACTTGAGTTTGAAGAAAGACTCCAAATTGAAGAACAAATTGTCGTCCATCCCAACCAGAGGCTTGAGAATTGATCTGAAAAAATTTCATATCGCGAGAATAATTTTTAGAGCTGGGTTTCCGGTCAAATAGCCAGGTTACTGATGAAAAATCTGTTTGTTTTACCTTTTTTAGACCAGTTTCGCTATGTTGGTCATAAATCTGATATTATTGTTTCTACTTCGATTTTTTGCTTATTTTTCACTGTTTTTTCAAATTTCGAATTGGCGGTAAAAAGTTATTCTTACATCAATATTCCACCAATATTTCCTGGTCTTACGATGAAAAGATGAGGAAATTGCCGCTTTTACGCGCGAATACAAAAATTTGAAAAAAGCATGGGAAACAAGACAAAAAGTTGTCCTAGAAACAGTAATATCAAATTAATGATCAGCACAATGAAAACTGGCTTAAAATAGATCCATTATTTTTTATCAACAATGGCACTAATGTAGTCACAAAATTTAAATTATAGTGTTCCGTAGCAGAGAATATGGCTCAACTTTATGCACATCATATCATCGTCCCGCTCTAACGGACCGCGACTCAAGCACTCGAAAAAAATGTTGTGTGGGTATATTTTTGTTTTAATTTTTCGAAAAAAGCTGGATCCATACAAAAAAGTTGGCTTTATAGGAAAATTATCAGTAGTTTTTTATTCACGAGATATTACTTTATGCCCCTTAGGCTAATGATATCGAAAGACATTAATTTAGTTACTCGAAATCCTCATTTCTAGAAAAAATAAAATAAAAACTCACTCACACAACTTATTTTTAACTGCCTGGCTCTTTCTGTGAATTTCTATTTAAAAGAGAGCGCACACAATCAATCATACTTATTAACTTCAACAGCGTAATTTTATTCATTCGAAAAAAGCGCAGTATCTAATAATCAAAAAGACTTATATAACAGTGAGAAAATATCAGAGCGCAGAGAACAAATTTTTGAAATTAGACACAACAATTTCCAAAAAGAAATAAACTCAGTTTTCCACAACACCCCAATTTTCATTATAGTCAATTTTGTCTATGCTGAATAAATGTCAAGAAAAATATTTGCCAAAAGAAAACGCAAAAATACACTCGCACAAGCTATTTTTTAATTGCCTGAAATTGGTAGTCCGGAACCTTCGAAACGTGGTTAGAAGCCATCCCAAAGATAGCCTTAAACTGTGTACAGAAACGCATAACAAACTCAAATTTTTCGCAATACCCCAATTTTCACTAAAAATCGTCAATTTTCGTCTATGATAAATAAATGTCCAGAAAAATGTTACTCAAAAAACGCAAAAATACACTCAATCAAACTATTTTTTAACTGCCTGAAAGCGAAGATTTATCTTCGAAACGTGTTTAGAAGCCATCTCTAATATGGTCTTAACTTGAGTACAGAAACGCTGTAGCATTTTTTCAAAAAGTAAAAAAAAAAGTAAAAAAACTCAACAGCAAATTTTTGCCAAAAACAGAAAATTATCAGACTTTCTGGAAGACGGTTCCTGGAAGAAAAATACTTACACTCCTGGCAAATTTTCCCTCGAGGTCTTCGAAGTCTTGTGCATTCTGTGCTTGCTAAATCAGAGTACAGTTAGTCAGCCAATAAAAAATTCTATATCAAAACTAACGCATAAAAAATGGCAACAAGATGGAGCAGGTATAGACCGGCGAGAATTATGAGCACTGCCACGGCCAGGAACCACAACACGTCGGACGAAGTGAACACCTGAGCAAAAGACGGCCAGCTGAAGAATGCCGGAAGCGATAGAAGGCCTAGCCGTTGGTTTTCAGCGCGGAACTCGGGCTTGGCGTCTGAAATTGAGGCAGGTTATATGATCAATGATTAGCGGTCTTGATTACAGTCGAACCCCGCTATAACTTTTTGTTCGGAACGGGGAACCAAGGTCGAATTTACAACGGATTTTACCTGGTATGAGAAATTTTTTCGCAAAAATCTCGAATTTTTTCGAGATTTTGGTAAATTTTCAGAAAAACTAACGGAAATTTTCAGTTTTTCAAAATTTTTGCCGCGAATTTGAACATAATTTATGAAATTTCGACATATGAAAAATACATAAAAAGTGAGTAAAAATGCAAACTTTTTGTTTCTTTTTAGTGAAAACAGGAAAAATAGCCACAAATAGGTAAAAAACCAAAAATTTAGATAATTTCTGGCACTTTTTGGCCATATTCTATTATAACGTACTTTTTATCCGGAGAGGACTGATACGTTATTAAGGAGTTCGACTGTAGAAGATTCACTAATTACTCGGTATATTTTTATTCTAGTCCCTTCTGGAAGCGTAACTTAAAAAATTTTGAAACCTATTTCAAATTTTTATGCAAAAGGCGCATTTTTTCTGGATTTGACTAATTTTTAAACCAAAAAATGTCTAACCAAAAAAATTCTCACCCGATATGTGCGCAAAAGCGCCGTTCCCGCTCATCCTGTCATTGGTCACGATATTTCCTCTGTCCACGAAGACTTCTCCGCTGTGAAGAAATTCGGAGGTAGGGTCATGGCTTGAAGCCTTTTGAGGCTTGGAAACTCCAGGATTGGTCTCCTGGATCCCTGAGCCGCTGGCTATTTGGTCGTGGTCACTGTCGCGCATCGAATGGAATGAATATTCTTGATAAGTGGACTTGTGGCGATCCTGGAAATAAAATTCTTGAATAAAACTTCTCTGGACATAGAGTTCCTGGACAAATAGAATTCCCAGGGAGTTTTATTTATCCAGGGAATTATTCCATGGATATGAAATTTTCGAACAAAAATATGGGCTTTTCGAGAATGGCCTTCTTCCAGGAAATTTTCCGATCACTAGCCATAAACGAGAAAATAGAACAGGCATTGAAAAATAGTACTTTGGAATGAATACCTAAGGATCCGTGAAAAATCCTTGAAGATTGGAAAGTCCAAATTATAAGATGCCCAGAAGGAATAGTCTAGAGAGAATTTGTATAACAGAGCGCCTGTACTAAATTTTAAGACCAATGAATCAATTACATTCCCAAATAGTAATTTGAAATGGTGCTTCCTGTAATTTGTCCGACCAGGATTATTTTGGCGCGAAGAAGTGGGCAAGGTCCAGGATTAAGTTGGGATCTGTCAAGGAAATTAAATTTGACAAGGAGGCCTGTCAAAAGCGACATTGAAGTGATAGGTCCTATCTCGAATGCTGCGGGCCATATTTATTGGTTCTCAGACCACACAGACACAAAAAGTTTACAGTTAGTTCAAACTATACGCAATCCACATTTTCATCCCATAATGAGCAAATATTCAATTCGTGGCCAAATTTTTTGTATTTTTGCACTTTTTCTGAAACGCAAATTTCTGGAGGGAATCCTAAGTAATATACCGTTTTACAAAAATACACGTCGATAGGAAAAATAAATTTTTTAAATAAAATCCGGGGCCCAGATATGAAAGTTTCGGCTTTTTAAAGTTAAGTGGTCAGTGATCAGTGATCATTGGCCTTTAACTTTAAGGGGTCATAACTTTCCTGTTTTCTGAGCTCCGGTTTTAATTTAAAAAGCATGTTTTCTTCTCGGTGAGATCTTTCGCGCGGTCTATTGGTTGGCTTCATATGATGTAGGTTTTCTTCCAGAAAATAGCGAAGAATCAAGACTTTCCTAACAAAACCAATGGCGATAAGTTCTAGAATTATAAATATAATCTTCGTTTCAAAAATTGCAAAGATCCGGTCATTTCAAAATATTAAAAGAAAAAAGTTATATCACCGGATACATGAAAAGTCAGAAGTCCGTTACAAGTCTGTCACCCCTAACACGAGATTTTATAATGAGCACCGGGCATTCTAATAAATCGCTCGCTTTTTACAGCCAAGATTGGCAGGTGAGTGTCAGTTTCAAATAGCGGAAAATACAATTCATTCGCACACATTTTTCCGTTTTTCACGTCGTTTGGCGTTATTCATGAGAGATTGTCGGGAGGGAAATCGACTACTAATCAGTCATATGATAATAAAAATTTTTGTCAGTATGCTGCCAATTTTCACACATTTCTCTTAATGGTGCCAATGAGTCACTTTTTTGTCCGAAAATGTAAAAAAGTAAGAAATTTTTGAAAAATATTTGTGGAACAACAATTTTTCCTATCAAGAATTGTAAATTTTTTATTTATAAAGGGGAAAATCTCCAGAGAATGTCATAGAGGGAGAACTGTCCGGTGTGAAATGTCATAGAGGGGAAATGTCCGGGGGAATTGTCCGGCAGTATGTCACATATCCAACTGTTTGAGTTATAATGTTGTCGACAAATTACTTTTTGTTCCTGAGAATTTGATAAATACATGGAAATAGGAAAAACTGGAATAATTCTGGCGTTTCTCATACTTTTCACGTTTCTCATACTCATAAAAATATTTTCAGAATGGTTCGTCTCATTGCTAACACTTTTTGCCGGAAATGTTGTCAACGAGTTACTTTATTATGTCCGAAAATGTTAAAAAAGTGAGAAATTTTTGTAAAATTTAGGTGGAAAACCAATGTTTTCTATAAGAACTGAAATTTTTTATTTGCAGGGGATAAGGGACAGGGATTGCCATAGAGGGAGAACTGTCCGGGGTGAAATATCATAAAGGGGAAATGTCCGGGTGGAATTGTCCGGCAGTATGTCACATATCCAATTGTTTGAGTTACAATGTTGCCGACAAATTACTTTTTGTTCCTGAAAATGCAAAAAAAAGCTAGGAAAATTTGGAATAATGTCGCCAGTTTCGTATAAAACGACTTTTTTGGGCAAGTTTTTATTTTTCTGAAAGGCACATTTCGCGATACAAACCCAAGTATTAGGCCATTCCACACAGGAACAATATACTTTTTAAACAAAGTTCGGAGTTTAGCAAATATAATAATTACGACCTGTCCAAGTTATTGATCAAAGATCAATATTATGTCATTTCCAAAAATGGATTTTTCAAAGAAATGAAAATTTAAAAAAATTTGCATATTTCCGACCCAAAAAGCTGATAAAAACTATAGTGAATGATAACATTGACAGTTAAGCCAAACGCTGTCACAAAATCGAACAAAGCTTCACTTGCCCGAAAAATTCGGTCCATATAATTCTCACTCAATTTCCGCTATCTGCATCATCGATTATTATACAAGGAGTGGCCAAATCGAGAGCGAGAAGTGAATCAGTCAAAATTCATTTCAACAATGGTGTGAATAATGATCAAGTGCAAATAATTATACAGTCATTTTTGGGGGCGGAAAGATGAATGCGGAAATTAAAATAAAAACGGAAACAATTTTTTGAAATATCGGAAAATCACGTGAACTTCAGGAGACGATTCTGTCGGATTTTTGTGGTCTTTTTAGATTTTTTCGTAAAAATGTCCTAAATTGTCAGATTTTGCAAGGTTTCCAAAAATTTTGTAAATTTCCAGAAAAACTCAATTTTTTTAAAAATTTTCGCCCATCGATCAAAATTTATACCAGTTTTTTGCCCAAATTTGCCAATTTTTGCCAAAACTTGCCAGATTTTTGGCCAAATTTGCCAGATTTTTATCAAAATTTGGCATATTTTGGCCCAAATTTTCCATATTTGACCAATCACTCAATGATATGGAATGTTCTAGAAAAGTTCTACAGAAAAAAATTACAGTGGGTAGTGAAATGTCCGGCTCAAATTATGTATAGAGAGAGAGAAAAGTAGTGTGGTTAGAGAAACAAAGAAACATATCTATCACTATAGAATCAGACAAATGGAAAACATTTAGAGAACTTTACAAGTTTTTTTTAACTGACCCTGCCAAACAAACGCATAGCCCAATTTTCAATCAATACCTGTAGCAGGTGAATAATCCATGACGAACGTGGTACAAAAGTGACGGGCGAAAATGATACATGACAAATGCAAAAATGATGTATGACAGATTGTTTCCTTTTGGTGATAATCCGCGGTCGGACTTTGAAGGGAATGCGAAAATTGGCTCAACAAAGACGGCGGCCGATAACAAAGAGCGAAGAGAGGCAAGAGGGGGAGGGGTGACGAGGGGATACCTCAGTATTGAGAACGTAAACAGCGGCGAGGATGGAAATGGGAAAGAGGCCAATAAACAAACAATATTTGTCAAAAAATAAAGATTGTCATTCAATTCCAAATTGTGGTCTTGAGGGGACAAAATTTCGGCACTTGAAAATTGTGAGTCATAAAGGGCTGCGCAGAAAAAAGTTACATTTTTCAGGCATACAATATTTAATCGGTGCACGAAAATCTGAGATTATGAAAAGAAAATTTTTTTGCTAGTTTTGAGTTAAACTCAAGAATAGGGAAAATCTTGGATCTTGAATGTTTTGCTTTGAGAACCGGCAGGTAGAGCAAAATCGAAAGTAGTGAGTCTTAGCTTTTGTTTCAGACATTACTTATTGTTCTGGAATTTTGCAGGAAAAAAGTTATGACAACAATGCTAAAGGAGTAGAATGGCAGGGAAAGTTTTCCCTGTCTTCTGATATTTTACGTTGTCTTTTCAGTGTGCGAAACAGTAGCAAATAGTTCATGAACCAATGCGAAGCGCAGAGATGTGAAGTGATTTAAAAATCCGTGAGAGAGAGGTGATCTGAATGAGTTAGGTAACAGTTTGGCAAAAATGAATACTTTTTGCCAGCATAATTGATATGATCTTTGATCTTTTGATCAAATAATAATTGTTAAAGTACCGTAAATCCTCTAATAAGTCCCTCCCCTCAATTAAGTCCCTCCCCTCAAATAAGTCCCCCCTCAAACAAAATGCCAAACGTCCTTGCGGTCTCGCCCGACCAAAACTAAGTGCATATTCGTGTAGATCTTGACGAGTTACGTAAGAAAAACCCCAATGCCAAAACTTTGTCATTGAAAATATCGGAGAAAATTGACTTTGAAATTTGAAAATTTTTTTGAAAACCCTTACGAAACAATAAGTCCCCGGGGGACTTATTAGAGGATTTACGGTATCACATCCAATCACACTAAAGCTAATGTGTTCCTATGAACTAAATCAACCTTATCAACTAAAGATTGTGAAAGTATATCGGACAAAAATAGACGCACGTCACATTTCATTTTAATTCCTTGTACATGATTCTCTCTTCTATGAGATGGCAAGAGTACACGTACTCAGTTTACAGCTGCAAAAGTTTAACCCTTCATTGCCGAGTGTATCCGTTCGGATACGCTTTTGATTCGCTAAAGACTTCACAAAAAGAAAGAAACGAATGAGTGTTCATTATTCATACAAAGAGTGTGTTTGTAAATAGATCACATAGAAAAGAGAAATAAACAATGGCAGACATCATGATTTTGATAAAGACAGCTCACCAAAAGGAAAGCTAATGGTAACACAGACATTCTGTCTTTTTTCTATCGCTCCGGCAATGAAGGGTTAAACATAACAGATTGTGTTCTATACAGAGAAGAGATAAGCATTGATTAAACAAAAAGACTTCAAAAACCAGCCAGAGTTGCAGACAACCATATAAGTTTGTCTGTTGTCATTTCTCAGGTTAAGAATCTGAGACGTATAAACTAAGATTAAGTAAGTATAGTTTATATAGATCATAGATCACATAAACAGCCTAATAAAACGGGGCAAAATTGAACAAAAATGTCCACATACACACTTAATTTTTATTGCTTGCGCCAAGATCGTCCCCTATGTTATTGATTATTATTTCTCTAGTCGGTATATTCACAGGTAATCGATTAACTTAACTCAGTTTGGTTTACAAAGCTTCCAAGGATGTTTAAAAAAGTGCCATAGTCGGTGGTCATGGCAGACATTGTTACTTTTTAAACATGTAAAGTTTAATCGGAGTACGGAAAAATCCTGAAATTTGTTTTGACATACAGCCATCACGTTCTATCAATTTTTTTGCGTTTAAAAATACCGCAATTTTTTAAAGTCTGTCCAAAAATTGCAAAATTGCGAAAAATTAGTAAAGCAAAATCAAAAAATACCTAAAAACATGAAAAAAGATTTTAAGTGTAATAAAATACAAAAAATATAACCACATCACATTTAATTTTAACTCTTTGAATTCCTCGCAATTCCGCTATTTTCGTAAAATGAGTACACACGTTTCGGTTTACAAAACAAAAGCGAACAAGTTTAAACGAGATAAGAATTGACTGAGGTAAAAGACTTCAGCAATCAGCAGAGCACAGAATGCTGACAGAGCAAGTCGTATGTGTCTGTCTTTGTTTAACATTGAGTTGGGATTAGAATAAGTTTGTTAGGATTTTGAGATAAAAACTTAGAGGACCTTCTCAGCATACTTTATATAGATCAATGATCACTTGATTCTAAGCCTTTTAAATCGACAAAAATGTTGCAAAAATAGCCACACTACATTTAATTTTAATTGCTTGTACATCGATGCTGCTAAGCCTAAGCCACAATGCATCATACGTAGGTATGGACGGGTTTGTTGGAGCGGGCGCCGATTGTCATAAAGTTACAAGGCGCCAAAATGAGCGTTTGAATATTGAATTATTGTTTTGTGGAGGAAGAAGCGGTACGAAGGGGTTCGAGTCAATATGATGGAACCTCTCAATAGTAAATTGGCCCCGCTGAATCCAAATCAGGAATCAGATTTGAACTTTGATCTTTGAACTTTTCCCTTTAAAATTTGGCTTTTTCGAAATTTTAAAGGGAAATGTTCAAAAATCAAAGATCAAAGTTCAAATCTGATTCCTGACTTGGATTCGGCGGGGCCAATTTACTATTGAGAGGTTCCATCATATTGACTCGAACCCCTTCGTACCGCTTCTTCCTCCACAAAACAATAATTCAATATTCAAACGCTCATTTTGGCGCCTTGTAACTTTATGACAATCGGCGCCCGCTCCAACAAACCCGTCCATAAGGGTTAAATAAAAAGTAGAACCATAAAAAATATTCATACGAAGGAGTTAAATTTTATTAAGTTGCACTTTATTAAGTTCCATTACGAACAGTTTTCATTCATATTTCACGGTTTTATTACGATTTTTTAAAAATTTCGCAAAATATCACAATTTTTTAATTTTGTCGAAAAATAGCAAAATTTTTCAAAAAATTAGTAAAGCAAAATTTTAAAAAATGCATAAAAAGATGGGACACATTTAAAATGCAAAAAATACACCGAAAATATTTAACAAAAATTTCCAAAATCTTTTAACACAGCTTTTACTCAAAATCAAAACAAATTCCAAATTGGATGCCAAAAGAATGCATTAGCATTTTCCAAACCCCGGAGGCGGCTTAATTATAGACTGCTTCAAATACAGTAATACGATTACATAAAAATAGTTTTCCACATTCTACGATTATAATAAAAATGTTTACAAAATTACTAAATAACGCATTTTTAAATTTTGTACAAAATTGGGGAATTTTGTAAATCAAGCAAATTCCAAATTTGATTCCGTAATAGTGCATTATTCACATTCCGTTCGCATTCTTAGTCCAGTCTCAACGACTTAATGACTTTCGCTTTGTACCTTTGTTTATTCCTCCATGCAATAATGTTTCCATAGAAATGGTTTTGAAATGTGCCGAAGGAAATGAGAAAGAAAGCCCTTCAATTGTGCTCGAGGAAATAGAAAAATACGGGGAATAAAGTAAAGAAACACCTGGATTGAAAGGCTTGCGAAAGTCTTGAAAGGAATACAAGTCGAGTATTATTAGTATTACGCAGCTGAATTCCAGGTATTTTGATTACCGGGTGAGAAAAATAAACGGTTTCTTGAAATATTGGTATGGAAGCTCGGAGGGGAGAAGCTCAGCAGACTGTAAAACCGCAACAATTGCTGAGAAATTCAAGAAAAACTGAGAAAAATGATATAAAAATATTTTAAAGTAAAAACAAAAAAGTGGGAAAAATTGGCTTTTTGGGACAAAAATTTCAAATTTTCCCTTTCTTGAGACGTCTGGGATCCAGGAGTAAAATTTTCCAGGAATTCTTCATAAGCCGATAATATTCTGCAAATTCTTCCTCCTCAAAAAAAGCCATCGCTTTGAAAAGAAAGTAGAGATGCAATTTTAAAAAATGAAAATAACGGTAACAGAGCGATACAAAATATATTTTTTCCATATTTGTGCATTTTTCGCACATTCATATATTTTATTCGAAAATTCGAACGAAGTCTGATATTTCACTGGAAAATTCCAGAAAGTTTTAGTTTTAAAATTCCAAATCCAAAACTTCTAAGAAATTCCAGAAAACTTCACACCGTTATGTATAAATAATATTAGCACTGGAGACAAAACCGCGGAGAAGGAAAGACTATTGAGAAAATGATTGAGCAATGCGATGAACTTTGGTGGGAAATGAAAGCAATTGAACGTAACATTTTTATTAGCTAGAAACAAGGGAAGAAAAAAAAGTGAGCGGATTCAAGGAAAGAAAAGAAACATTGGTTTTTCTTTTCTGCAACCGCCGCTTTGGTGGCCACACAGCGGAATTTGTGTTCCAATGTTTTGTACGAAAAAGAAATATCGCAGGGCTGTTCCCTACGAGCATTTATTGATCGCTAAAAGGACTGAACTTTTCGCCGCATATCTTCATTTGGCGAAAAGTAACGGAAAAGGCGTGGGAAAACGGTGAAAGATTTAGCGAATGACAAAAAAATGAATATTTTGCAGGAAAAGAGACAAATATACTAATAATAAAAGATGAAATGTGTTTAATAAAAAGTGTGTGTTAAAGTGCATATTTAGTATGGATTTGAGAGAATGTAATTTTTTAATGGCGAGCAAGTCCGATAAGTTGCCATAAAGCCGTATGAATTCAATTGTTAAAAAAATTGTAAAAAGCAAAAATATACACACATCACATTTCCTTTTAATTCCTTGCCTGGCTCTTGCAGCTTTTCACTAGCTTTACAAGGTCTTGCTTTGTTTAGATGTGACCTCTAAAATTTCCATCTCGGTTTACACAACTCTGAGGCCTCTGTAGCCGCTAAAAACGTCGGAACAGATTTTCCAGGTTTCCAAAGTCTTCTACCACTTTTAAACAGTCACATGAGTTCAGTTGGCCGAGCAAAAATATACACACATCACATTTCTTTTTAATTCCTTGTCTTGATCTGACAGGTGCACACTAGGTCCACAAGGTCTTACTGAAAAAGACCCAACTTCACAACTAAATGAGTTTTGTCGCCTAAGCTTAGGGTCGAAATGGCTAAAACACAAATATTTGTTTCTAAAATCACTTTAACATTCTCTCCTCTCTTTGCCCTCTTTTAAAAGGAGGGTCCTCAAAAACTTAAAAATTCAACACAAAAATGCGTAAAAACACTTCTCTATTACACAATACACAGAAAAATTTTGTCGGCCAAACAAAAATATACACACATCACATTTGTCTTAATTCCCCGTCCGGCGGACACCTCAGCGAAAGATATTATGATTGATACAAATCTAAAACCTCTCTAGCCGTTGAAAAAGAAGAAATTTTCTTCATTTTCTGACTACTTTCCGATCATACATTTGGTTAGGAAAGTGAACGAAAAATGATAGACTTTGTTCCAAATTTTTGACAAAGCAGTATTCAAGACGTCAAATAAATTGGTGACATTGGGAGTATAAAGTTATCGAAGCAAATACATACATACTGAGAAGCAAAAGAATTTGTGCTATCAGAACAAAGCAGACAATCATTTTCTTGTTCTTATAGGCAGATAAATAAAGTCGGCCAAGCAAAAATATACACACATCACAGTTTGTTTTAATTCCTTGCTTTCGAAGTGGACTCTAAAGTTGCCATCTCAGTTTAGACAACTCTGATGCCTCTCTAGCTGCTGAAAGATTTTCCAGGTTTCCAAGGCTTTTGACCAAAAACTTTCCATATAGATAGAAAAAATTCAGTTGGCCGACCAAAAAATGCACACATCACACTTCCTTTTAATTAATTAAATTCAATAACTTTCTTATTAATGAGACTCATTTTAGACTTTAATAACCCAATACATGACTAAAGGTCAAAGTTTCGGCGCTGAGAGGTCTTGAAAATATCTCAAAAGAAATATAAATGAGCGTTGGATAAAATATACTGGGACTTTAATTCGCAATTTGCCAGAAAAAAATCAGTCGGTCGAGCAAAAATATACACGCATCATATTTCCTTTTAATTCCTTGTAATCCTTCCTAATTTTAGAATAATTAAAAAGTCCAATAAATTGGTCACATTGTCAAAAAAAAAGATATCAAAGAAAAAAATATACACATCACATTTCTTTTTGATTCCTTGGACGCTTCATCATTTATTCATATTCACTTTATACAACAAGCTACAAAGGCTTTAAAGAGTAGATTGTATTGTATAGAGAAAAGATAGCGTTTACTAAGGAAAAAGACTTGCGCCAGAGTGCAGAGCGCAGACAATCATATTTGGCAAACTTTGTTGACATTGAGTTATGATTAAAATGAATTTTTCAAGAATTTAAGATGAAATTAGTTAGAAAATATTTTCAGCAAAATTTGTAAAGATCACTGATCACATTTATCATTGATCATAAAAAGTCTGCAAAATTAAATCGGGCTGAGTAATGCAAAAATACTCACAAACACTTGTTTTTCATTGATTGGTTAACACATTGGTTGGTTGCTTATTCTCGGTTCACACAACAAAATCTCAAAACGTTTGGAATTGATCAGTCTTTGTTCGATACAGAAAAAAAGATAGGAACTGACAAGCAAAAGAATTTGTGCTATCAGAAGAGAGCAGACAGTCATTTTTTTTGGTCTTATAGCCAGAAAAATTCAATTGGCCAAGCAAAAATATACGCACATCACATTTCCTTTTAATTTCTTGTTTCCGATGTGAGCTACCCGAAATCACAGACATTTGTTTCATCATAAGGAACTGTTCGCTGCATATCTTCATTTGGGAAGCTAATGGGAAGGTGTGAAAAAAGTGAGAGACATTATGAATGCCGGTGAAACGAATATTTTGCAAAAAAAGGTAAAAAGTTAGACATGTTTGAACGTTTTTTATCTGGTTAGTTACAAAAATTAAAATTCACGATTAGAATAATGAGTTTGAAAGAACTAAGAAAGTAATTTATAGGATGAGCAAATCCGAGAAAATGACCATAAACCTTGTTCGTATTTGGCTTGCGTAAGCCAAACCAAACAAATAAAGTTGGCCAGACAAAAACATACACACGTCACGTTTCTTCTTAATTCTCTGTTAGCTCCCGTCCATCAAATTTGATATCACACTTGTTAACACACAACAACTTCTTGTCAACTCTAAGACATCTTTTGCCATAAAAACTCAAAAGGAATTTTCTAGTTTTCTGACGACTTCTCGATTATAGATTCCATCTAGAGAGAGAAAGAAAAACGATAAATAAAGATCGGGCGAGGGCCGGAAAAAGCGGATTTTTGGGCAAAAAACCCGTTTTTCGGCACTTTTTGGGCCTTATTGGAGAGCGCTTATTTTGTACAAATTTTGTACAAAATCAAAAATCTGAACCCAAAAATTGACCCATACAACATTATTTTTGTAATTTCCTGTGACAGCCACCCTTGCTCGACAAGGCAGACAGGTGATTAAATTTAAAAACATTTTAGTGTATAAAGGGCGCACGGTAAAAACCCCCGGTAAAAACCCCCAAGCTTGACATTTGTGGTCATAACTTTTTTCTGGAACATTCTAGAATTATGTGTAATGGCTTAAATTGAAGCTTAGGCTCTTGGCTATCGATCGGTATATTGCATGCCGCATCTCGATTCAAGATTCTCGAGATTCAATTTTTTTGTCTCCTTACTCTTCAATTTTCACGAAAATCAAGAGTAACGAGACAAAAAAATTTGAATCTCGAGAATCTTGAATCGAGATGCGGCATGCAATATACCGATCGATAGCCAAGAGCCTAAGCTTCAATTTAAGCCATTACACATAATTCTAGAATGTTCCAGAAAAAAGTTATGACCACAAATGTCAAGCTTGGGGGGGTTTACCGGGGGGGGGGGGGTTACTGTACCCCGTATAATGTGACTTCCATTGCCCAAATTCGCAGACATATTTGAGTGAGTCATTGAAATAACGGTCAGGAAGAAAAAGATAACAAAAGCGTCCCTTATATGGAACTCACATCCCACCCACAAACTGATAAGTTAATTTTGTGGAAGAATGCTCCGAAAATCTTTACAGAAACGGGGAATAATGAGAACAATATAAAAACTGTTTGGAAGAATTTTGAATCTTGTTATGCTGGTTGTGTTGTTACACGGTAAAAATAAAATTTTACAATGTTGATTTTATAATGAAGAGAAGTCCGATAAATTGGTCACATTGCCAAAAAATAAAGTTATCAAAGAAAAAATATACGCATCACGTTTCTTTTTGATTCCTTGAATTCTTTCGTATCGTCCACAAACATACATTTCACTTTACACAACAAGCCAGAAAGGCTTAAAGAGTAGATTGTATTGCATAGAGAAAAGATAGCGTTTACTAATGAAAAAGACTTGCGCCAGAGTGTAGAGCGCAGACATATCATAATTGGCAAACTTTGTTGATATTGAGTTATGATTAAAATGAATTTTTCAAGAATTTAAGATTAAATTAGTTAGAAAGTATTTTCAGCAAAATTTGTAAAGATCACTGATCACATTTATCATTGATCATAAACAGACTGGAAAATTAAATCGGTCTGACTAATGCAAAAATACCACACATCAATTATTTTTAATGGACTGTTCCCTGTTTCGAAGCTCTTATTCTCGGTTCACACAACAAAATCTCAAAACATTGGGAATTGATCAGTCTTTGTTCGATACAGAAAAAAGATAGGAACTGACAAGCAAAAGAATTTGTGCTATCAGAAGAGAGCAGACAACCATATTCTTGGTCTCACAGCCATAAAAATTCAATTGGCCGAGCAAAAATATACGCACATCACATTTCCTTTTAATTTCTTGTTTCCGATGTGAGCTACCCGAAATCACAGACATTTGTTTCATCATAAGGAACTGTTCGCTGCATATCTTCATTTGGGAAGCTAATGGGAAGGTGTGAAAAAAGTGAGAGACATTATGAATGCCGGTGAAACGAATATTTTGCAAAAAAAGGTAAAAAGTTAGACATGTTTGAACGTTTTTTATCTGGTTAGTTACAAAAATTAAAATTCACGATTAGAATAATGAGTTTGAAAGAACTAAGAAAGTAATTTATAGGATGAGCAAATCCGAGAAAATGACCATAAACCTTGTTCGTATTTGGCTTGCGTAAGCCAAACCAAACAAATAAAGTTGGCCAGACAAAAACATACACACGTCACGTTTCTTCTTAATTCTCTGTTAGCTCCCGTCCATCAAATTTGATATCACACTTGTTAACACACAACAACTTCTTGTCAACTCTAAGACATCTTTTGCCATAAAAACTCAAAAGGAATTTTCTAGTTTTCTGACGACTTCTCGATTATAGATTCCATCTAGAGAGAGAAAGAAAAACGATAAATAAAGATCGGGCGAGGGCCGGAAAAAGCGGATTTTTGGGCAAAAAACCCGTTTTTCGGCACTTTTTGGGCCTTATTGGAGAGCGCTTATTTTGTACAAATTTTGTACAAAATCAAAAATCTGAACCCAAAAATTGACCCATACAACATTATTTTTGTAATTTCCTGTGACAGCCACCCTTGCTCGACAAGGCAGACAGGTGATTAAATTTAAAAACATTTTAGTGTATAAAGGGCGCACGGTAAAAACCCCCCGGTAAAAACCCCCCAAGCTTGACATTTGTGGTCATAACTTTTTTCTGGAACATTCTAGAATTATGTGTAATGGCTTAAATTGAAGCTTAGGCTCTTGGCTATCGATCGGTATATTGCATGCCGCATCTCGATTCAAGATTCTCGAGATTCAATTTTTTTGTCTCCTTACTCTTCAATTTTCACGAAAATCAAGAGTAACGAGACAAAAAAATTTGAATCTCGAGAATCTTGAATCGAGATGCGGCATGCAATATACCGATCGATAGCCAAGAGCCTAAGCTTCAATTTAAGCCATTACACATAATTCTAGAATGTTCCAGAAAAAAGTTATTACCACAAATGTCAAGCTTGGGGGGGGTTTACCGGGGGGGGTTTACTGTACCCCGTATAATGTGACTTCCATTGCCCAAATTCGCAGACATATTTGAGTGAGTCATTGAAATAACGGTCAGGAAGAAAAAGATAACAAAAGCGTCCCTTATATGGAACTCACATCCCACCCACAAACTGATAAGTTAATTTTGTGGAAGAATGCTCCGAAAATCTTTACAGACACGGGGAATAATGAGAACAATATAAAAACTGTTTGGAAGAATTTTGAATCTTGTTATGCTGGTTGTGTTGTTACACGGTAAAAATAAAATTTTACAATGTTGATTTTATAATGAAGAGAAGTCCGATAAATTGGTCACATTGCCAAAAAATAAAGTTATCAAAGAAAAAATATACGCATCACGTTTCTTTTTGATTCCTTGGACGCTTCATCATTATACATTTACACAACAAGCCAGAAAGGCTTAAAGAGTAGATTGTATTGCATAGAGAAAAGATAGCGTTTACTAAGGAAAAAGACTTGTGCCAGAGTGCAGAGCGCAGACATATCATATTTGGCAAACTTTGTTGACATTGAGTTATAATTAAAATGAATTATTCAAGAATTTAAGATTAAATTAGTTAGAAAGTATTTTCAGCAAAATTTGTAAAGATCACTGATCACATTTATCATTGATCATAAACAGACTGCAAAATTAAATAGGTCTGACAAAAATACCACACATCAATTATTTTTAATGGACTGTTCCCTGTTTCGAAGCTCTTATTCTCGGTTCACACAACAAAATCTCAAAACATTGGGAATTGATCAGTCTTTGTTCGATACAGAAAAAAGATAGGAACTGACAAGCAAAAGAATTTGTGCTATCAGAAGAGAGCAGACAGTCATTTTTTTGGTCTTATAGCCAGAAAAATTCAATTGGCCGAGCAAAAATATACGCACATCACATTTCCTTTTAATTTCTTGTCTTGGTGTGATCTCTAAAACTGCCATCTCCGTTTACACAACTCCGAGGCCTCTCTAGCCGCTGAAAAAAGCCGGAAGAGATTTTCCAAGTTTCCAACGATTTTGACCAAAAACTTTCCATATAGATAGAAAAAATATACACACATCACACTTTTTTAATTCCTTGATCCCGCGAATGCGCACATGTAATTCGATAACTCACTTATTAATAAGTCTCATTTCAGGCCTCAATAATCCAATACCTCTCCCAAAGGTCATGGTTCGTCCCTGAGAGGTCTTGAATAAATCTCAAAAGAAATATAAATGATCATTGGATAAAATATACTGGGACCAATAGTTCGCAATTTTTCACATTTTTTTATTTCTGACCAATTTTCGATAAAAATCGATATAAAAATGAAGAAAAATCGACATAAATAAGTATCTATTTGATTTCTGTCCCAAATTTTGAACAAAGGATCGAATCCAAAAATTCACACACACCACATAGTCTTTTAATTGCTCGAGAAGCGCCGGAAAAAATGCGATTGCTATGTGTATAGGCAACTTTCTTTTCCCGAATTTGCAGACATATTTATATGAGTCAAAGTAATGATGGTCAAAAAAAAGATAAGTACAGACACATATATACACCCACATTACCTACACCACAATCCACGCACAAACTGATAAGGACTATAAGCGGAACTCTGACTCTTACTCTCTGTCTCTCTCACCGTCACACAGACTTTCTCGGTCCGCAGTCACACACTCTCTCAGAGCGATTGGTTTGTTACCAAATTTGTTTACTTTGCAGGAATGCAATTGACTGACCGATAGAAAGGTATCCGTCAATCAAGTCAAATGATAAAGGTATGAAGTCCGTTAGGTGACATGAGTTGGACGAGAAAAGAAACACTAGAAAACAAGACTTTATTTGGTCGAATTCTGTGGATATTTTGAAATGGTTGAAAGCAGGCCCGTAACTAGGGGGTTAGGGGGTTGTAACTCTCCCCGAAATTCGGAAGCTAAAAAAAAACAATAGGGTCCCCCTATGGTTTTAAAAATTTTCGAGAAAATTTTGAAAAATGCACCCTAAGAATGCGTTTTTTTCACTTCTCAACCCCCTGAAATCTCAACCCCTCCCCCGAAATTTTTTTCTGGGTACGGGCCTGGTTGAAAGATTAAGGTTTATAGACTCCCAAAAATAGTCGTATTTATGGTGCGACAAAGTAACTTCCGCGAGCAAAAAATATTCCCACATTATTTATCTTTTTAATTTCTTGCGCTCCCGCAATATCAGGCATGGGTTTGCATAACAAATCAGATTTTCTAAAATCAGTCATTTTAGAAAAGAAAACGCAGTGTTATATACAAAAAAGCGATAGGCGTTGAGGTACTATGGGGTTATCGGGGGGGGGGGGGGAAGAGGGTTATCGGGGGAGGGGGGAAAATTTTCATACATTTTTATATAGCAAAAAATCAATAGGGGGGACCCTATTGATTTTAATTTATTTTTTGACATACATTGTGAAAAAAAATCGAGTAAAAACACACACACACACACACATCACATTTTCTTTTTTATTCCCAGTGGTGATTAAGAAGAATGCGCTCCTAACATTTGATTCGGTAACTTTCTTAATATTTTATGAAATTTTCAGAAATTGAAGGATTGTTTGGAAGTTTTGAAGTTCCAAATTGATATGTTTGTCTCCGAAGAGAGCAACTGTCATGTATTGCGACCGGCAATAATAGAGAAACAATGAGATAGATAAGGAAATTTATGAGAAAAAATGAAAGTTGGCCAGACAAAAATATACACACATCACATTTCCATTTAATTCCCTGAATCCCCGACCAAAATTTCTTAATTTAATTCGATAACTTTCTTATTAATAAGACCCATTTCAGGCCTCATTCATCCAATATTTCTTCGAATATATTTCTTCGGCTCTGATATGTCTTGAATAAAATCCAACAAAAATTAATGAACGGTGGATAAAATATACTGCTATTATTTTCAAAGTTTCCAAAGCTTTTGACCAAAAACTTTACATATAGCCTGACAAATTTGGTTGGCCAAGCAAAAATATATACACACTACATTTCCTTTTAATTCCTTGTGCTGATTTTCACGCTAGAGTTATCGCGGTTGATACAAATCTAAAATCTCTCTAGCCGTTGAAAAAGTCAGAAGGAATTTTCCCAAAAATTTTCCAAATTTTAGAAAAACATTTAATTAAAGATCTGTTAATAGAGGACATAAATAGTATAGTATAGATAATCAAGGATCGAATCAATTCAAAAATTCACCACCATATATTCTTTTAATTGCTCGAGAAACGCCTGAAAAAATGCGATTGCTATGTGTATAGACAACTTTCTTTTCCTAAATTTTCAGACAAATATTCAATTGAGTCAAAGTAACGATGGTCAAGAAAAAATAGATAAGAAAACGCCCACAATACCCATGCCACATTCCACCCACAGACTGATAAGGATTACATTGCGGAAGACCGACGTTATTTCTTTCTCTGTCTCTCACACATTGTGACTTTCTAAGTCTGCAGTCTCTCTCTCTGAGCACTTGCTTTATTATCAAATTTGTTTTCTTTGCAGGAATGTAATTGACTGACCAACAAAAACGCGTCTGTCAATCAAGATAAATGACAAAGGTATGAAATTTTTTAGGTAACATGAGTTAGACGATAAAAGAATCATTAGGAAACAAGACTTTATTTGGTCGCATTCTTTGGATATTTTGAAATGTTTAAATGATATAGATCTATAGACCCCAAAAATTTGTCATATATGGGAAGATAAATTAATTCGGCCAAAAAATAGCCACATTACGTTTTTTTAATTCCTTGTAGCCTTCCTTCCCGTCCGTCACGGGTTTGCATAACAAATCAGTATGGCATTTTAGAAAAGAACATGCAATGTTCTATACGAAAAATGGATAAGTGTTAACTAGGCAAAAAAGACTTAAGCCATCATCAAAGTGCAGACATCATAATCGTATTCCTCATATATATTTGGTTGACAAAGAGCTGGGATTAGTGGGATAAAAAGTTGAGTGTTTGAGAGTGAAAAATAGAAAATTTCAACATCAAATCTCACATAGGCTTTTATCAACATTTGGCAATGTAAAAGCAATGAAACTAAATCGAAAAAATCGCGACAAAAACACTCACACTACACTTATTTTTAATGGCTTAGTCTTGTTGTCATGTCGATTATGCTATTTTGAATCAACCATTATTACGTAAATTAGGGAAAACTTCAAGATTGGGGTGACAAAAACAGAAAGGATATGAGTTGGCAAAATAAAAAGACATACAATTGGGAGATGGAATCTTCTCTAGAGAAGGTAGAATAATATTCATTCAGATAGTGTTTAGCAAAAAGTTAATTAGTTGTAGCAAAACATAGCCACACTACTTGTATTTTTAATTTCTTGAGACAAGCGCGCTAAAACGAGCAAAATACGCACCGCACATCTCACCCACAAACTGATACGGATAATTTTGCGGAACGATGACTCTCTTTCACACACTCTCTCGCCTCTCTTTCTCTATCTGGGCAAACTGTTTATTACCAACTTTGTTTACTTTGCAGGAAAGTTATTAACTGACCAATAAAAAGGTATCTGTCAATCAAGTCAAACGATAAATGGATGAAGTCCTTTAGGTGACATGAGTTAGACCAGAAAAGAATCACTAGGAAACAAGACTTTATTTGGTCGCATTCTTTGGATGCTTGGAAATGATTAAAATATATCATTGAACAAAAATTTGCCAGCCGTATAAATTACCGTAAATTCCTTAATTAGTCCACCGGGGACTTAATATTTTGTAAGGGTTTTCAAAAAGTATTCATGTTTCAAACACAATTTTCTCTTTTAATTTCAATCACAAAGTTTTGGCATTGGGATTTTTCTTACGTAACTCGATGAGGTCTACACGAATATGCACTTAGTTTTAGTTGCGCGAGTCCGCAAGTACGTTTGGCACTCTGTCTGAGGGTCTTAAATTGTGGAGAATTTATGAAAGGATTTACGGTAAGTAAGCAAAAACATACACACCGCATTTCCTTTTAATTCCTTGTTTATAGAAAGAAAGAATATGGGTACACACATTCAGTTTACAGAACAAAGCCGCAAAGGTTTATAAAGAACAGATTGTGTTCTGTACAGAAAAGAGATATGGATACAGTGACATATCAAAAAGACTTCAATAATAAGCCAGAATGCAGACAATCATATTTCTCCATCTGCTACAACCATTGCCTCATATAGAAATTCGGCTAAGGATAATGTGGTGACTCGGAAAAAAAGAAAGATAACGTATACCTAACCGTCTAGCTTCCCTGGAACCAACCAGGGAAGGATGGATCAGAAAGCGGCACCACATATAATCCTGTAGTCTTCCTGCAAATCGTATCTGGCGCCAAGTCTGTTCCGGTCAGAAACAATGGCAGAGCTAAGCCATTTTAGAAAAATAAACCCACATTGCATTTCTTTGTAATTCCTTGGAGGGAACATTATTTGTCGTTTAAGACTAGTTAATATCTTCGTTTATACAAAAAAGCGACAAAGCATTATAGAAAATAGACTGCTTTCTATACAAAACAGATATAG
The DNA here is from genome assembly GCA_022814885.1 of Ditylenchus destructor. Taxonomy (NCBI): domain Eukaryota; kingdom Metazoa; phylum Nematoda; class Chromadorea; order Rhabditida; family Anguinidae; genus Ditylenchus; species Ditylenchus destructor. The sequence continues at coordinate 40,433 of JAKKPZ010000141.1, read as the reverse complement.
TTTTAACTAAGTAAAAAACTGAGCTATCAGCAGAGTGCAGACAATCATATCCTTTCCGTATTTACTTCACACAAAACACTAGTCAAGTAAAAATATTCCCACATGTCATTTCTTTTTAATTTTTCGAATATTTTCTTATTGCATTTTCTCCAAGCTAAAGTTGAAGTTTCGGTTTATACTATAGAAATGTGGAGGGTTGGAGAAAAGAAATAATTATTGACAAAGCTTGATTGAGCAAAATAGATTTGAGCGGACAGATATTAGCAGACAATCATCTTCTTACCATACAAACTCCATACAAAATTCGAGCCAAGCAAAGAATACCCACACAGTTGCATTTCTTTTTCATTTCTTGAACTTTTTCTCGGTATCTTTAATGTTGATGCTACAATCATCAGAAAAACGCTGACGTCAAACATATCAAAACCAAAGCACTTTAGAAAAGAATAGGCTGTATTCTCTAAATAATAGTTAGTTTTGCAAAAATATAGCATTTCTGTTTAATTTCTTGTTTCAACACGCACATTTTGGTTTACACAAGAAAGCTAATAAGAATATTGTAAAAGAATGAACTGTGCTTTATGCAGATAAGAAGAAATAGATGCGGATAAAGCTAAAAGTATAAGCAAAAAGCATCAGCACAGCAGGCATAACTCAACATAGTCTTGATAGTAGTTTTTTCGGTTATGGATTTGAGATATCAGAACCTGGGAAAGCTTCTCAGCACAGTTTATATAACACTTGGCCATATACAGAGCCAAATTAAGTCGTTCAAAGTCAAAAATATCAACACCACTTTTTGTAATTCCTTGAATAGCAGTTTCGTTATTGCAATTTCGTAGTTTCCGAACATACAAAAAACTGGCACCCAACAAAATTTTTCGTAGTCCATCTCTGTTCACTATCAATTCTCTCTGCGCAATGGGGAAACGGTACGGGACTACAAGTCTTATATAGCAAGTGATTGTCACTTGGGACAATCAGGTTTTCTTAGACAAAATCAAGCAAAAATACCCACACTACACTTTTTTGATTGCTTTGCCATGTTTATTACGATCAACAACAACGCATTCGCGATTCATAGGGAAGAATAGATTGCCTTCTAGAGGAATAATGAGCAGATATGCTTTATCTACACAACTTTTTCCACATTCCAAGTCAATTTCTTCGCATTTTACCATTTTGGTAAAATTTAAAAAAAGCGTAAAGGTTAGAGAAGTTAGAAAGTAGAGAACGGAAATGTTAAAAACAAGAATTTATTTGGCCGCATTCTTTGGATATAAAAAATTTGGAAGAAACAGGCTCACAGATCATTGAGCAAAACTTGGTATATCGAGACAGATAAATTATCTCGGCAAAGCAAAAACATACCCACATCACATTTCCTTTTAATTGCTTGGAAGTATTCGGGCTATTCTGTTCCAACCAAAACACACGCTATAGCGAATGTTTTGGTTTCCAGGAAAAAGCCATAAAATACGATAGAAAAGAGAAAATTATGTTCTGCAAAAAATAGTACAAGAAATAAGAGTTGGAGACGCAGAAATAAGTTAGGATATCAGAAGGACTAAAGAATCAAGCAAATACCGCTATGTTTACAAAAAAACCGAACAAGAAAAAACTAATTCAAATACCCGCCAAAATTTAATTGAGTGTCAAAGCGAGAAAATAGTGTCACTGGAAATTTTTTATGGGGGGGTTTACTTGGCAGGGATTCCTGTAGGAAACGGTAAAAAATTTTGAGTGGGGCCATACCTGAGTAAAAATTTTTACAGTCAAAATTGTTCCTATTAAAAAAAGGTTGGGGATTATGAGATGCTATATGACTCATTCCCATGCATTTACTCTAATAAAAAGTATTGTCTGTAAAATTTTTTTCTCTAATAGAGGCCCACTCAATTTTTATCAATCTCTAGGGGATTCCTCTGGCGAGTAATCATCATCGCCTCATCATTAAAGATTTTCAGTGGCCCTTTTACCGCTAAAACATGCAAATAAATTTTGGCGGGAATTCGAATTTTTTCTATTGATTATTTTTTATAAGCGTACGGTATAATCACAAAAAAATTATTCACCCACCTCAAAAAATCAAAAGTTCTCAAATAGGGATGAGAGTTGAAAAATTGGCAACATCGAAGGCATAGGTAAGGCGAAGTGACGATATGTGAAAGCAATGTGGAATCTGAGCAAAATTTGGCTAAGTGAGAAGCATTCCTGAAATTCCAGCACAAAAGTACAAAAAATTCCACAAAATTGGTGCAAACGCAAATATTTCGCGGATGACCTCCAGCTACAAAGTCTCCTCAAGAGTACAAAAAATAAAAAATCATATTATGCTTTTATTCAAACAAAAATTATCAATAAATATTTTATATTAAAACATATTAAAAATTAATCTAGAACATTCGTTCTTAAAATTTGAATACAAAATATAAATAGCACTGAAGAAAATGTATCCACATAAGCAAATTGCAACTCTTAATACTTGGTATTGATCGAAGATTGGGTATTGACGATTCTCGGCGTTGGTCTGGTTCGGCTTTTCACAGCACGAATCCGGCGTAGGAGACTTGGCTTTCGGCGGGCGGGTTTTGTTGGTTCTCGCGCAGGCGGTTGATCAAGGCCTAAATAAGGAAATTAGAAAACATCATAGATTTAGACAATTTGAAGCATGATCCAAGATTTGCAATGTCTACTCCTCCTCATTGCCCGTGGCGATGGCCGGTAGCCTTTGTCATTGAAATGAAAAATTCTATAAGCTTCCAGAAGTTTTTGGCACAGGAAGGTGGGTAATACCCAGGGCTAACTTGCTGTATCAAAAACTTCTAGAAGCTTCTAGATTTTTTCATTTTAAAAACAAACACCACTGATCGTCGTGACACGTATATGGGCGAGTTTAATTACCGGGATACAGTAAATTCCAATACAATTTGACTAGGAGACGAAAATGTGTGAATTTTCGTATTCGTGATTTTGTATTACTTTGAGAAAATTATCTTGAAAATATCAAAGCCGAACCCCTGAAATCATTAAGCAAAAACGAAAAATAATTAGGAAAATCAATCCAACGACCTCCAACTTTAAAAATAATTCACCACATCGCATATTATTATCATTGCCTGGAGACGACCAATTGAATAACGAGAAAAGCGACTGTGCTTATATGCATACAACATGAATTTTCACATATAAATATCGTTAGTTTTAGAGTTGTGCAACGACTTTCAAAAGAAAAGGATTTTAAAAAACTTTTTCTTCTGCAGTTAGGCAAAAATTAGTAAAAAAATTAAATTTTTCCGCAAATTTTATTGTCAAAACCGAGCGGACAGTTTTAGAAAAAAAAATTCTATCCAAAAAACGAACCCTTTTAATTACTTGATCCTTATAGTAAGTTAGTGACGTCTCTCCGTCCGTTTCACGTTTTGAATTCCCGCCTTTGGCATTCTGTATTTTCGGTCAAGTATTTTGTCCCCGAAATTCGTGACCTCATTCTTAGGGGGTGCTTATTTTTGAAATGTACCTATTTTAGAGTAATTTTTATTTATATTTTTTTATTTATATTTATTTTATGTGATAAATCAGAAACAAGTTTTCCAGTTTTTGAAAAATTTCAAGTTTCGAATCAACTTTCAAATTTGTTAAATACGAATCGAAAAACCAAATTTTTAATAAAAATGCTTTGCAGTAAACATTTTGTCCAAAACTTCAAAATTAATTTCCATATATAAAAATATATCCACACCACCAACTTCTAACTGTTTGTTCGGTAGACAATATGCGTTGTAGGACAATATACATAGAGAACATATCAGTGATCCTATCAAAACATGCTATGCTTAGAAAACTTTTTCCAAATTTTGGAACAACGGTCAGATTCGCATCCAAATTTCTTAGTAAAATGTGATTCAAGGAGCCTGAAACACCAAAAGTATGTATGTAAAGACCAAAAGATACGAAATTTGCGTTGGTCAGGCAATTAAAATAATACGAAGTGTGGGTATTTTTTAAACCTTTTTGAAGCCAAACTTATCCAGGTAAGCAATCAACACATCAGTTTCACTACATTACCAATGTAGTGAAACTGGCTCTTGACCAAAATTTTGAAAGTATAAAACCAAATTTTTACAAAATTGTGTGTGAAAATCAGGAAAATAAAATTCTGCTAAATATTTGGGCCCAGGAATAATTTTTTTAATTTTTTACGAATGTCAAAATTTAAAACGAGCAATTAGAAACAACTAGACGTGAGATACATTTCGACCAGGGACCGTTTTTTATGTATTTTCTGTCAGGAAGAACAAAGGTCCTCGATTTCAGTGCCTCTGATTTCTCAGAAAAATGAGAAGATGAAATTTTTGGGTGCATTTTCACAACACGCGCGGTTATTTCAATAATATATATTATAATTCAATTTCAATCCACCTCCCATATTTGGGCATCTGGAGGGTTGGTGTCATTTGCAAACTTGCTTCCAAGGTCGAGATAAGCAAGCTTGAAAAGGTTATCTCTTGAAACAAGTTTGAAAATTCCACCAACCCTCCAGATGCCCAAATATGGCGGAACCACTGAAAATTATTTTCAAATTCCCGCGTGCGTTGTGAAAATGCGCCCAGACATTTCATCTTTTCATTTTCTGATAAAACGAAGTCGTTGAAATACAGGACCCTTGTTCTTCTTGACAGACAATAGACTTTCCACTCAAAATTTCCTCAGGAATACATACCGTGAAAATCTCATTAAGCTGGTCTGCTTCAGGCGATGGGTCGAGTTGGAGCAGCGAATCCCGGATCTTGTCGATCATTTGGTTGATTGTTTCCGGGCTTATCTAAATCAAATTTTCAAATAATTTTATTCGAATTTTGTTCAGAAAACTTACCTTGTCACAACCAATCTCGAAAAAGTGAACGTAAGTGCTCAAAATGTGGACATATAAGGTGATCTGGACCAAATCTTCCATGCACTGAGAGGCGATTTTGATAGCTTTCCTCAGGCACTCCACCACTCGCTGTCCATCCTTTAAGGGCTCTTCCGAATTTGATACCTGAAATTTTACAGGTATTTTTTAGCCTAAGAAAAAATAACATTCGGGATTTGTGTTAATTTTGTATTGAAAAATGTCACTTTTCAGTGATGTTAATATCTAGAAAAAACTAAAATAGTTGAAAACTATAGTATAGTTTCTAAATGGATATTGCTTGTGATCAAATCTTCTAGAACATTCTAGAAGACGAGTAGCGGCTCAAATTAATGCTGAGGCTCTGGGCTTCAAATTGAGCCATTACTCGTCTTTTAGAATGTTCTAGAAGCTGTGATTAGAAGCAATATCCTTTTAAAAACTATACTATAGTTTTCAACTAATTTATAGTTTTCCATAGATATTGATATTATTGGTCACCTTTTGAGAAAAGAACTTTTTTTTTAATTTTTTGTTAATATTTTGGAATCTCTGGTTACATTTTATACCTGTTTTATAAGTTTTATCGATTTTTGAAAGTTTTTGTCCAAAAATTTGGCAAAAACGGTAATTTTTGCAAAAAAACTATTTTCGGCAAAATTACTCGGACCAAAAACAAACCTTCGAGAACCAAAAAACCCTTGCCACCAGACACACCATCCTGGCCTGGTCGGGTCTCTTGATCAATTTGCTCGCGTACAGGGCGCATTGATTCCGGAGCGGTTCGTGACTCTCTTCCGGCAATTGGCATATCCTCTGGATTGTGGCCAGCAGCAAAGTGAGAGATTGGACCTGTTCTCTGCTCTCGCTGATGTCCTCCTCGTAAATGGCAAAGGCCTAAAGTACGTATTTTTTAGAGTTGAAGATTTATGAAAATATTTATATTTCAGTTTTGCATAATAAAAATTTTATATCCAACAGGAAAAATATTCCACACGATATGTTATTTTAATTGCCTGACACAAATCGCACACAACATATTGTAATTGTAATCACATCTAGAGCACTCCACCATTGAACTGTATCGGGTCCCTCTAAGTTGATAGGTGAAGCCCCGCCCCCATCCCTCCCTCGGCCCCCTCCCCCCCCCCCCCCCGCCCCCCAATAGAACTTTTCACGCTGCGCTCGGATTTGGCCGAGTGCCGAGTGATACGTCAATCGCTTCGTCTCAACGAGAGGAAGCGAATGGTACCATTTTCAGCCCCCAGATGGCCCCCTACGACCCCCTTTACACCCCCATGGATGATCATGGGCGCCGCCATGCGGCGAAGCCGCTGGGTGGTCCTATGGAATATTACAAAAGTTATTAAGCGTCAGACACACCAAATTTGTCACTTTTCAGAAAAATCTAACTTTATGTAAATTTTGTGTTTATGAGGTTATTATAAATTTGAAAAAAATTGCAAACAAATCGATCCAGGAAATTCCAAATCTGAGCTCAGAATTGCGCTAAAATAAAAATAAAAACATGAATCGATGACATGTGGCATTTCGCCAAGATTATGTGGATGATATAGAGAGTTTAAAGACGTTTCGATCTCATAAATGACAGAACGCTCATTCCTAACCATATGAAATTTGCCAAAGATGTTTCTTGTGTATTTCCTCGTGCAAAAAAAATAATCTTGGAGACAAATTCGTAACCTAGCCAGATTTTAATCAAGCTTTGGTAAAATTAAATAAAAAATTCGTATTTATGCAAAAATATCGCACACAACATATTGTTTTAATTGCTTGCAATTGGATCCGTTTCCCAAAACGGAACGGTGGTAATCTGGCATCGATCTAATCATTTATAACATGTCGTTTCCTACAAGCTACCTCGGATGCTTAAACCAAGGCCTAGGAGCTTATATCGAGATGCATCACCTGTGTTATAGTCAGCGGTTCTCTAAACAAAAGGCAACAGACGGCAAGAGAACAAAGTGGGTTGGGAGAGAAATTCGATGGCATGTCCCAATTTGAACCACGAGCTATGCAAGCCATAAAAAGTAACGTTGAGTGTGTATTTTTGAGAAACCACGTTTGAATTCGCACGCTTTATGAGAGTCTTTGTTCTAGAAAGCCTCTTTCCCTTTGTGGGCAGAAAGCAGACACGTCGATTGCGTTCGACGTGTCTGCTTACTGCCCACAAAGGGAAAGAGGCTTTCTAGAACAAAGACTCTTTTCAACCTATTTAGTGATCAAAAATAGGTTAAAAGAGAGTGCCTTTTTGTGCTATCTTTGAAGAGAGACAGTGGTTCAGCATACCAGGCAGTGTAACAACCTAAAAATCCGGTCTTTATTTATAACACATCGGTTACTACAGCTACCTCGGATGCTTTAAACTAGGATGCTTAACCCTAGAAGGGCCGGTGCGCCCAAGTGCTTAAATCGACACAACTTTTTGTCCTCTACAAGAATATGGAACAAAAAAATTTTGGTAATGGGAAATTTCGAAATCTGAGGCTGATTTCTAAATCACCTTTTTTCGAGAAAAAATGCTCGAGGTGGTCGGTTTTGACAGGCCATATCTATTTTTTCTAGCTAATATGGACAGTAGTGTTATATATCGCTGGAAAGCTCTTGTCCTGGGCTATGTACATACCTGCTCTGCGGTCCGTCGTCCCACCACGAAAAATGAGTTATAGCGGGAAATTCAAAATTTAGACATTTTTTCCAACTCCAGGTGGCCGCACTAAAATGGCCGTAGTTTTTTGATAGAGCCACTTACGCTGTTGCGGTAAAAAGCATGTTGTAGAGGAGATTCCGCGGCACAATTATGTACTTTTAGACTTGGTGGAAGTATCCAAAAAAATTCAAATTTCGCATTAGTTTCAACAAAAAATGTCTAATTTTGGCGTTATTTTGGCATTCCGCCTAAAAATGTCAAAAATGGAATTCACAAAAAACAATGTGTCATCCCTTTAGTGCTTTTGGGCGGAATGCCAAAATAACGCCAAAATTTGGCATTTTTTGTTGAAACTAATGCGAAATTTGAATTCAGAGCCCTCGAAAACCCCGGACAAATTCAAATTTCGCATTAGTTTCAACAAAAAATGTCTAATTTTGGCGTTATTTTGGCATTCCGCCTAAAAATGTCAAAAATGGAATTCACAAAAAACAATGTGTCATCCCTTTAGTGCTTTTGGGCGGAATGCCAAAATAACGCCAAAATTTGGCATTTTTTGTTGAAACTAATGCGAAATTTGAATTCAGAGCCCTCGAAAACCCCCTTGTATGTGAAATTTAGGGCGAAATGTCTAAAAAACACTGAAGTGGGCAGAACGCCAGAAAGTGGTGCTTTCATACACCTAATGCCAAATCTGATTCCAGATTTGAGTTTAGCGTGTCCGAAAACCCCCAGGTGCAAAAAATCTGGCCAGTATACCAACTGAAACGCCAAAAACTAACCATAGCGGTCCGTACCCTCAGTAAATTTTTTTCTAAAATCCAGTTTTCCTAAATTTTTTTGGATACTTCCACCAAGTCTAAAAGTACATAATTGTGCCGCGGAATCTCCTCTACAACATGCTTTTTACCGCAACAGCGTAAGTGGCTCTATCAAAAAACTACGGCCATTTTAGTGCGGCCACCTGGAGTTGGAAAAATGTCTAAATTTTGAATTTCCCGCTATAACTCATTTTTCGTGGTGGGACGACGGACCGCAGAGCAGGTATGTACATAGCCCAGGACAAGAGCTTTCCAGCGATATATAACACTACTGTCCATATTAGCTAGAAAAAATAGATATGGCCTGTCAAAACCGACCACCTCGAGCATTTTTTCTCGAAAAAAGGTGATTTAGAAATTAGCCTCAGATTTCGAAATTTCCCATTACCAAATTTTTTTTGTTCCATATTCTTGTAGAGGACAAAAAGATGTGTCGATTTAAGCACTTGGGCGCACCGGCCCTTCTAGGGTTAATCCCAAGGGCTTATATCAAGATGCATCATCTGTGTTATAGTCAGCGGTTCTCTAAACAAAAGACAACAGACGGCAAGAGAACAGAGTGAGATGGGAGAGAAATGCTATGGCATGTCCCAATTTGGATAGTTCGCTGCACAAGTAATTAAAATATTGTTGGGAGTGTGTGTTTTTTGTATTCAACTATCCTGGCTTGACTAAACCATTTTTAGAGTACACTTGCACCCAATGACCTTTCATTTCCTCCTTCCCTATACTCTAACTGTGCCTAATCAAATTATCCGACTGTCTTCTAATGCCATATGTATCTGACCAAAGAAAGTTCAAACACACGACTAAACGTGTAATCAAAAGTAAGTGTGGTTGTGTGTTTTTGCTTTGCTGTACTATGAGATTTTTCCTGATTCCTGGAACCATCATTGCATGAACTGGCAGAGAACAAAGGAAACATTATACAAAATTTCATTATCTCAAATCCTGACCTTGAGATACATGGAAATTTTTGATGTAGATTTTTATGAGATCAATTGTCAATCAAGAATTCTGAACCCAAGTAATAAGAAATAATGTTGGAAGTGTGTGTTTTTGACGATCAACTCGCATGGCTTAGCCCATTTTTAGAGCCGGATGCATCTAATAGCTTTTCCATGAGAACGAATGAAAAGACTAAACTGAACTTTTGATTGTCTCAACTCCTCGTTCATGAGATACGTTTTACCACAGAGACTGAGAAAAACTCACAGCACCCCTAAGAATGACCTGAAAACAGCGTGACGGAGAAAATGCAGAAATTTTGTCTAAAAATTCGTCTAAAAAATCGTGATTTTCTCCGTCACGCTGTTTTGAGGTCATTCTTAGGGGTGCATTTTTCCTTAAAAATACACTTTTGTCTAAATTTGTCTAAATTTAATCACAAATCGGTCTAAAAACTGGTTCAAGGCCTTCCTTATAGCCTACTTAGTCCGTAAGAAAAAAACCCGGGCTCTATATCACGATTTAGAGCCCGGAGAAAAAATCTCTACACAATCCTAATACTATAATAGATGTGCCTACACAAGCAATTAAAAGAAGGTGTGACGAGGGTACTTTTTATCACAGTGATTTTAATCCAAATTTGATCAGACCGTCTACAGAAGATATAAGCATTAAGAGGTAAAAGAAGACAGAAACCGTCGAAAAGGTTATGCTTTACATAGCCAAAGGACCTAAGCCATGATGATCAAGATCACTGATCATTCAGAGTGCAGACAATCGTATTTGTCTGTTTTGTTTAAGACAGAGTTGTGATTAGAATGAGTTGGTTAAGAAGTTGAGATAGGACAGCACAGAGGTAACATTTAAATCAGAGTGCCAATATATATGAGTATATGCTCCTACAAATTTCCAAAAAATCCTGAGCGTCTCAAGCAATTAAAAACATGTGATGTAGGTACTTTTTATCACAATGATCCTAACCCAAATTTGATTGATAGTAGTAGTAAATTTTTCCCTGATCACAAAAAACTTTTCCATAGTAAAAAATTTAAGTTTGAACACAATGATTCCAATCGCAATTTGATTGAAAGCTAGGGTAATTTAGATTGTGATTTGGATGAGTTAGTTAAGTAGTTGAGATTGAAAAACACTAGCAAATTTTTCAGATTAATAGGAGGCATAACGTTTGAATCGAAGACCGGTAGTATATTCTCCTACAATCTAAGGAGGTCCCATACTCACGCACAAGCAATTAAAAGAAAGTGTGACGTGGGTATTTTTATTACAGTGATTCTAACCCAAATTTTATAAGACTGTCTACAGAAAATATAAGCGTTAAGAGCTGAAAAGACTTTAACCTTGGTTATGGTTTACACATCAAAACCCCAAAGCTTTAATAATGTCATCAGAATGAGTATGTCAGAAATTAGAGAGGAAAAATGCTGGAAAATTATTCACATTATGAAAGAGGTAACATAAAAATCTGCGTCCAGTTGGATATATGCTTCCAAAAATTTTTCGATAACAAACTGCTCAAGCAATTAAAAGAATATGTGATGTGGGAAGTTTTTGGATATATAATATTTTCTAACCCAAATCTGATCGATAGTTGTATCAAATTTTCCCCACTCATAAAAAATGTTCTGAATACCAAAAATTCGTCAAAAAATTGCCAAAAAACCCGGTATAAACATTTTCGCACATATTTTCTATACAAAACACATAAAAAAATCCTACCTTGGACACAAATTCGTAAGTGACTGACGACGATTTATCAAAGGTAATCCTGTCCGATACCAAAGCGCTTTGAAGGTAAAATCTGAGTGCGATCTCGGGCATCTCCGCCTGCATTCTCAGCGCGTTGATCGTGTCCATGCAAAAATGGAACAGCTTTCCAACGCGCGTGTCAAAGTCGGTCTAGAAAATAAAAAAGGTCAAGAGTATTGAGCGAAGATCCTTAAACAAATCCTGGCTTCCATATCCAGCTCATTCGGATTTTTTCGTTTTTCAGAATTAAATTCTTACATTCTTTAAATTTTTACAAAAATGTCCATATTTTAGTAAAAGAAAGCATAATGCTAGACTGGATAAATATACACCACACAACACTGATATCGGTCACAATACCGTTTGAACAAGCAATTAAAAGAACATGTTGTGTGGATAGTTTTTGATCAGAATGGTTTTAACCTCACTTTGAGAGATTGCTGTAATAAATTTTTCCATATTCACAAATAGTATAAAAACTTTTCCAGAGGTTTCCAACTTTTTCAGACGAATAATCGCATTTTTGGGGTGAGATCATATTTTTTTGACAACACATTCTTTTCTGTTGCATTTGGAATATTTTTTTGCCACATTTTTTAAACTTCTCACTAATTTGCAATTTTTTGAAAATTTTGAGTAAAAATTAAAAAAATTGGTAGAAAATGTTTTTGGCCAAACAAATTTTTTTTGGATTCTCAAATTTTTCCGGACACATTTCCTTATTGAATATTTCTGGATAAAAATTTCGATAAAATTTCTGACAATCTAAGTGAGCCGGTATGAAATCCAGGATTTTGACTCACCAGTTCAGACTTCGCGTCATGATAACGAAGCAACAATTTGTATGTGGAGAAGATGGTCGCAGGTAGCGTGTGCCTGAAATTTCACAGGTAAATATCCGATAATAATAAAGGTAAAAAACTTACCTGAGTCTTGCCATCCCGCCTAATCCGAAGGATTTCCGGATTTTGTTCAGCAATTTGAAGTGAGTTTCCAGGTCCTCGTTATAGATCAAGTGAACCAATTTTGCCACCAAATTTTGTTCTTCCTCGAAATCCTGAAAATAAACACTAAAAATTGGATCTGTACATTTTTTTAATCGGTCAGTTCATCCAGAATATTCAGGAAATGATGTTTTTTAGTGGTTGTCATCCGAAATTTTGAACCATTATAGGTTTTCGACCCCGCTAATTCAAAATTCGAGTCCGGATTTGGCATTAGCTACACTATAGTATAGACAAAAATTCCAAAATGCCCAAAAACCGTCAAAAAATGCGTTTTTTGGAAAACGTGGCATTAGACAAAATCCTAGAAATTTCAATGCAAACTTTACCTCCAAAGCCATGGCATCCAAACTGCTGTCTTTGGGCTGGTCCGCCTGATCCACGAGCAATGAAGTGATTATTGAGAAAATCTGAAAAACTTTTAAATAATGAACATAATATGGATTACTTATAAATTTTTATATGCACTCCACAACAGTTAACCTAACCGACCGAAACACAAGTGATTAAAATACGTGCAGTGTGGATATGTTTTTGCCAAAAATGAATCGAAATTTCTGTAAAAACTACTAATAATACAATTACGCTGAATAGAATTTAAAATGGTTTGAATTAGCGGCATTGGCGCTATTGCGCCAAACCTTTTCTGGAACATTCTAGAAGGGTGTGTAATGGCGCAAATTAATGCTTAGACTATGGGCTTTCGATTGAGCCATTACACACCTTTCTAGAATGTTCCAGAAGAGGTTTGTCCAATGGCACCAAAACCGCCAATTCAAACCATTTTCAATTCAACTCAGCGTGATTGTATATCATGGTAACCTCAGTCGAACTATTTAATCCCTGTTTCATGTGAGGCACTGTATAGACACGTCTTCACATTATTGAGTTCGAAAATCACAACAGGTAGTGTGGATGTTTTTTTATTTTTCTGTATAAAAATTTGTAATGCTCTCATTTCTCATTCAATTTCTCAAAAGTTAACTGCAGTCTTTTTTGCGTTTGTAATTTTAAAACCATAGCTTAGCAAAATCAATTTAAGACTTTGGCTTATACAAGAATTTCTATACCTATCATATGTGAGTCCCGGTCAAAATGCCCCTCTGGCGGTTTTTGCCATAACTTTTTACTGGAACCTTCTAGAATGATGAGTAATAGCTTAAATGGAAGCTAAGACTCTGGGCTACAAATCGGTATATTACTTGCCGCATCTCGATTCAAGATTCTCGAGATTCAAGTATTTTTGTCTCAAATTCTCCAATTTTAAAAAAAAGTTGAAATTTTGAGACAAAAATACTTGAATCTCGAGAATCTTGAATCGAGATGCGGCAAGTAATATACCGATTTATAGCCCAGAGCCTTAGCTTCAATTTAAGCTATTACTCATCCTTCTAGAAGGTTCCAGTAAAAAGTTATGGCAAAAACCGCCAGAGGGGGCATTTTGACCGGGAGGCATTTTGACCGGTTCCCATCATAAGTACGCTAAGGTTTTCACATTCTTGGAATTCTGAATGAATCACGCAGGCAATAAAACAATACATGTGGCATGTGCAATATTTTACGTATAAAAAAGCCTATTTATTACAAAATTTATCATTAATTTTCACATTCTCAGAATTTTTCCAGGCCAAATCCAGGCAATAAAAACAAGTGGTGTGAGTGATATTTTTTATGATTCTAGAATTTTCTACTTACTCTCAAGCTTTACGCTTACCTTTTCCACGTGCTCTTCTTCCTCGACCACAGTCTCGTGCTCGATCATACTATTTATAATCGCCGATGCCACGTGCGTCCGTCCCTTGTAGTCGAACGCGGCCAACACATCGCCATAGTTCTCAAGTCGCAACAAATTGATCACATTCTTGTAGTGGTCCAGGGGAATCTTGAGCAATTTCACCAGCTCGCGGCCAATCACGCTGTTGAATGTGACGCTGGAAGGAAAAAAATTAGTATTGATTTGGAAAACGGTCTCTTACATATGGTCAAAAAATTTTTTTTGGTTTTTAAGCCATTTTTCATAAAATTTGTGAAAATTTAAACCAATTTTAAATTGGTTCAATTTTTTAGAGGAAACTGGAAATATTAATTCGTAAATTCAATAACTATTCAAAAAATTTGGACAGTTTTTATGTGACATTTCGCTGTCAATTCATATGTTTTCAATGACGTTACCAAAACCATACAAGCCTCAATAAATTAAAAGTCAATGTGGTGAGCGGTGAATTTTTAAACAGATTTTTCGCTCCATGAAAACTTTAAGTATTAGTAACTATCTAAAAGAAATTTAGGAAAATGTGTTTAGTAATATACAAACTGTCATAATCAATTGAGATGTTTCCACTTCACTTTTAACCACGACATATTCTGGATCAAGAAATTAAAAGTTGATGTGGTGTGGGTACATTTTTGTATGTATAAATATAGTAAAAAAACTAATTACATTCTAATTACAACTAATACACAAGCCTTTGTTTTGTATATATTTTTTATAACTTTTTACAACTTTTAATCAAGATTGGGCTTATTTTAGAGTTACAGTTATACGGGTTGTTCAGCCTAAAACCTAGGTGCGCAAGTTTTGCACAGAAAAAAGTACTTTTTAGCACGAAAAAATGTACTTTTTTGCTTTTTGAGTTTTTTCACGAAAATAAGTATCACGCCGTTTCAAGCTGGGAAAGGTAAGTAGATATGAACATACATCAAGCTTCATACAAAATTGTATATAATAATTCATTTTGTATGAGTACAATCACACTCCTTCTTCTATCCCAAGCTATCAATCAAAGCCAGGCAATTAAAAATGATGTATGTAATGTGGTACCTTTTTGAATTTGAAATTCTACTTCAAAATTGGAGAAAAAAGGAAAAATTGGGGTCGAAATGTGAGTTTTTTTTTTTGAAATTTCGAAAAATATGTTCAGTAATAAACAAAATTTCATGTTCAATTGATACGTTCTCATTTTCCAGCAACGACCAGTTTCGGGCAAGAAATTAAAAGGTGATGCGGTGTGGGTACATTTTTAAGCAGTTTTCTGTAAAAAAACTGTCCAAACATTTTTTGCGAAAAATTTAAAGGAAAATTTAATTTAATTTCCGATTTATTTTTGCTTAAAATTCGACAAAAGAAAAACATGAAAATTTTTTTCATACAAAAATAACTTTTTGTATGTGTGATATGTATCAAATGTAAAATTCATGTACTATTGATACAATCACACCACTTTTCTATCCCGACATCAAGAACGTCAGGCAATTAAAAATAATATGTAGCGTGGTACATTTTTGAATTTGGATACGTCATTTGTATCATTTTTCATCTTTGGTCTTGACAAATAATGACACAAATGAGCTACCCAAACAAAAAATGTACACACGCCACATCTTATTCTAATTGACTGACAAAAGGAAAGTAAATTAGGTAGGACCAAACATAGAAGTGGACTTTCTGTATAGAAAAAAGCTACATTTTTACAATTTTTTCTATAGAAAAAGGCTAAACCAACCCACCTCGATATCTCCATCTTCTTGAAAAGCGTCGCTGTTGTCGCAAAGACACAATTGGCAAACTCGGGCCGGTCAGGATAACAAGTGAGCGCGAGGTTAAGTAAGGCAATCTACAAAACTTGACTTAGATTAACCTTTTAAACAGCAGGCGTGCCTTTAGCAGTGATGTAAATATCTATGAAAAACTATAAAATAGTTTAGTTAAAACTATAGTATAGTTTCTAAACGGACTTTGCTGTTTCAGAAAATCACTGCTTCTAGAACATTCTAGAAGACGAATAATGGCCCAAATGACTACTGAGACTCTAAGCTTTCGATTGAGCCATTATTCGTCTTCTAGAATGTTCTAGAAGCAGTGATTTTATTCAAAAGTGATTAAACTACATCTAGAACATTCTAGAAGACGAGTGATGGCCCAATCGAAAGCTTAGAGTCTCAGTAGTCATTTGGGCCATTATTCGTCTTCTAGAATGTTCCTGAAGCAGTGATTTTAATCAAAATCTCTTTAAAAACTATACTATAGTTGTAAACTACATTAGTTTTTTCAACATTGAACTTTTTAACATTTTACAAGACGAGTAATCTAAAAAACTAACCTGTATGGAAATGACGTCCTCGGCTGGCATGACACCGGTTCTCGACACAATGACCTGCTCGGCATGTTGCGAAAAAATGTCAAAAAGTTGAAGGTCTGCCGGAATCCCGGGACTGTCCTCGGCGATCGCAAACTGCGCCAAATGGTCAATGAGCGTGCCCAAAATGTTCTTGATGTGGACCTGCTCGTGCAGGTCCGCGCAGGCGTCGAGGAATTCGTGCAGAGTGGACAGGTGGTAGTTGTCGGGGAATACCTGAGATATGGATCGAGATTAGAATCAAGATGGTTATCTTTCTGGTTTTTTTAGACCGGAAAAGAAACAAAGATCATGCAAATATTGACTTGTTCTCTGCACTCTGCCAATTGGTTCAGTCTTTTTAGTGCACTGAGAAATATTCTTTCATTTTGAGTTTGAGAAAAGAAAAAAGTACGCAATTTTTTGGACAGAATTACGTCAGCGAAAAAATATTGAATTTCACGGCCGACATGTAATTAAACCAAACTGTGTTGTGGTATATTTTTGAATAAGTTTCCCCAAAACATGTGCCAAATTCTCTGCACTCTGACCTGAATATAGTTTAACCTTTCCCTTTCAAACCAATTCTATTCTGATCCAGGTAATAACCCAAGATCAATTTTTTGATTGAGATTAGAATCAAGATCGTTCTTTCTGGATACTTTCCAGAACGGCTGTAAAGATCGATGTATGATTTTTCCTACAAAGATCATGCAAATATTGACGTGTTCTCTGCACTCTGCCGATTTGTTCAGTCTTTTTAGTGCCTTGAGAAATATTCTTTCATTTTGAATTTGAGAAAAGAAAAGAAAAAAGTAAGCAATTTTTTGGACAGAATTACGTCGGCGAAAAATATGTGTCGAAAAAATAACGAGCTATGAAACTGCATGTAATTAAACCAAAGTGTGATGTGGTATATTTTGGATAATTTACGTAAAAACATGTCAAATTCTCTGCACTCTGACCGGAATATTAGTCTTTTTTAGCTGAAACTTTCCCTTTCAAACCAATTCTATTTTGATCCAGGTAAAAATCTGGGATCAATTTTTTGCACCAATTTGAACAAAATTTGGGGCAGAATTTTCAGTTTTTAGACCGCTCATCTCTCAACTCTATAAACTATTGTACCTGAATGACACACTCCATCAGGTACTCTTGCGATATCGGCTCCCTGCAAGACACCGACTGCTCCAAAATTCCCGGCAAAACCATCCGCCGATATGTTTCCAGGTCCAACGATTCCAGCTGAGAAAGGCGCACCAAATTTGTGCCAACCAAAATTCGGAGCTCACGTCGTTCCCGCTCTCGTTTCTCGCGCTCCCGACTTGGACCCTAAAAAGTGTGATTTTTGTTGTGTGGTTATCGAAATATCAAATTTTCCCATTTTTTAAAATTTTGACTTAATTTTTGACGATTTTACCGATATGCAATTTTTAGGAGGAATTTGGAATTTTTTGTTGAATTTTGAACCCCGAAAGAAAAACAACGGGAGAATGGTCATTTTTTGGATAAATCTTCATTTTTCAATGTTTTTGCACTTTTGAGTACGTTTTCCTCAATTTTACGAATTTTTGGCAAAATTTACAAATTTCTTTAAAATTTTCAAAATATTGCCAAAAATAAATAAGAATAAAGAAAAAATTTAAAAAGTACAAAAATACAGAACAATGAAAAACCCAAGAAAATTCTAGCAAGAAATTGGAAATTTATAAAAAACGTACTTTTTGGCGTATTTTCGCAAAATTTTAATCAATTTTAAATGAATTAAATCAAAAATGAAAAAACTTTTCGTGTACTTTTAAGATTGAGTCTACTAAAATTCACCTAATTTTCTACTCTTTCCTTAAAATCCGTTACCTGATGTTGCATTCTGACCCACAGCTTGTTCATCTCCGAGAAATTTGTCATAATGAACTCAATCGCCACGTTTCCTGGAGCTTCGGTCACGCTCGTCTCTCCGATGCTCGAAGTGTCTGCCTGCAGGGCATTGGACGTGGTTGGCAATGTGCCTTTGATGTCAGGAATCAGTTCCTTGGTTGAAGTCAAGAGATAGTTGCGAAGGAATAGTCCACGAAGAGGGTGCTGTAATGTACATTTTTATAGTAAAAAATTTTGGCATCGGTTTTGTTTTTATTAGTACCTGAAAAAGACAATTAAAAATGTTAGAGCACGGAGAACCGTTCTCAGCTCTAACATCTTGCATTGTCTTTTCATTGTTTTCAAGCAAAAGCCAATGGTCACTTATAAGAATCTATATAGAAATTAGCAAAAATTCAGCACTGTTCTAGTAGGCCCTAGAATATTCTAGAAAGTCATGTCAGATGTGATACGTAATCACTATCTACCTAATTTTAGTACGTTCTAGAATGCACAAATTGAACAGATCCTACGTCAAGCATTAGAAAATTCTAAAACTATTTCGAATAACAAAGAATATTCGAAATACTACTACGCCTAGAACATTCTAGAAACTAATTCTATAACTGTGATAATCACATTCCACGCATTTTACAAAAATTTGGTAAAAAATATCGCTAAAACCTATCACAAACCTGAACACCTCTACACATTTCCACCAGATCTCGAAGAATGTCTGCCGCTGGACACTCCCCCGATTTTATGTACACAACGCCAACAGTGATGAGCAAGTACCTAAAAAGGTATTGAATAACATATAACTCAATAAAATTGATAAAAAATCATACAATCTCGGAATAATATTGCCAGTGTATTGCACAGCTGAAAAATTTTTTGTAAAAATTTTTACAAAAATAGTATACTCACTCTCATAGAGCTCTGCAACTTTTTTCGAGTTCTTATCCCCGTCCGGGTCAACAGTTCCGTTGTCGACCACTGTATTACCGCCTTCTCCGAGAAAGTTGTCGCATAGGTAAGAGAGCAAATGTTGTTGCATTTCATTCGTGACGTCGACGTCTGCAAATGGTACAAAAGGTAAAAAAACAAAAGGTAAAAATACTCTTTTTAGTCCTAATGTGTTTTTCGTGAAAAATATTTAGGCCATTTTTTATCTCATTCTTGGCGCAAAAAATTTTTAGCTAACAATATTTTGGCTTTTTCTTTTACTTACACTAAAAATACTAAGCTAAAATAAATACTTACTAAGAAATACTAAGCTTGGGCTAGTACTTTTATTGGGTTCCTGGAAAAAGCAATCAAAAATGTTAGAGCACAGAGAACCGTTCTCTGCTCTCTAACATTTTGCGTTGTCTTTGCATTGTTTTCAAGCAAATCCAATGTGTTTTGGGGATAGAAAAGATACATTTCATACCGTGAACCTGCCTGAAAATACAAAGCTAAAATAACTACTTACTAAGAAATACTAAGCTTGGACTAGTACTTAAGCTCAGCATAATTATCTTAAACCTTCTGTCTTAAACCTTAAGCAAGACATGAGTATAAGCTTAAACGAATTTTATGCTTATACTTAAGTTTTGGCTTAAGATTAAAGAACGAATATTTCAGATAGCTTCTACTTAAGCTAGTTAAGCTTAAGAAGTAGCCTAAGCTTGATGGAATCTTAAGCTAATGCTTGAGAATAAATCTAAGCTAAAACCCAAGCATGCGCTCAAATGTAAACAAACTTTGCTCGTAAGAGCTAAGACATATTTTGAACTTGAGGTCTATGCTCCTAGTCTTTCAGCCTAGCTTAAGTTTAAGCCAAACACTAGAAATTATACTTAAGCTTATATATATACTTAAGCAAAGTTTAAGATTTTATGTTAACTTAACTAGGTAACATGCTAGCTTATTTTAAGTATTGAAATACAATACAAGATTAAGACTAAAAGGTCTTCGCTTAGAGTTTTACAGCTAACCGTAAGCCTAGTCTTAAATTCAAGCTTAATCTCGAGTGTAAGCATAGAAGTGCACTCTTACAAAGTCTGTAGTAGAATTTTGGTGAGAGAACTGCGGTTCTGAGCTCGGAAAGCATTGCGGCCGCGTGCTTGAGGCCCTCCATGAGCTCACTTCTGTCCAATGACCGTTTCATTTGGAATGACTCATCCTTTACCATCTTCAGCGCCGCGTTAAGTAACTGTTCCTGCTCGGACTCGAGCATCGTTTGCTCGTTGGAAATTATGCGCATGTCGCCTGAAAATTTGTACTAAACTAGCGAAATAGTTTCTTTAAAGTGCAAATATGCGACATTCAATGTTGCGGAATAAATTATTCAGAAAAGTAAAGGTCAGCCGCTAACAGAACACCCCGTCCCTAATAGTCAAGAGTATCGGAAAATGATGAATCATTATGTATCATTAAAAGGTAGTTGCCTAATTTGACTAAGCCTGGGAAAATTTAGATACATTCAAATGTTCGAAATTTTAACAACAATAAAAATTTAGTTGTAAAATTGATTAAAAAACTAAATTTACATAAAATTTGATAAAAATTTGAGCATGACTAAATAAGGTCAATTATGATCAAATCAAGGGGCTCCAAATCGTCGCCAAATAGAAATCGACGTGTGTGGTCTTTGGTGAACAGCTCAATGCAAGAAAGCCGACTCTACATCCCACTCATCAAATTAATCAACGCCTGGATCAACATTTTAAAGGTGAGATGGAATTTTATGTAGAATTTGCCAAATCGATTTTACAGCTAATTGATCCCAGCGCTGCTTAACTTGATGAATCGGTAGCTTCTTTATATAGCGCTATGTATAATAAAAAACAAAAGACCACACAAGGCGAATGCACTTTTATGGAAATTTGACTTTTAAAAAGCCGTGTAATATGGCTAAATAAAATTTGAGTGAAAATGAAAGAATTTTCTAGAAGTCAATTTCCGGAAATGAAACGGTTTTAGGAAATCGTATACGTACAAAAATTGCGTAATTAGTCACATTAACGGACACAAATAACTGAAGGACCCCGAGCGATGCATATCGTTGAAAGAACAATGGATAAAATTGTAATGTTTATAGGTGGCGGGGAAGCTGAAGTTTGAATGGAGGGACTTCCACACGGGACAAACTGCGGATTTGACAAGTCTTTAAAATTTTCTTCTTTGCCGTGGGAATAATTATGATGGACAATACTTGGTACAAAAACTTGGCGAGAACCAATTAGACGAAAAATTGCCATATTGAGATTCTAATCTAAAATTTTTGAAAGATCAATTGATTTTCAGGAAGCATCTGTAGACGACAATCATTTTTTGTATCTACTTCACAGTTATTGCCAAGAAAAAACCACATATTTACATTTCTTTTTAATTTCTTGGACTCCATTGTCTTTGTAAACTAAAGATGATTGATGATTTTTCCAGGTGATGCTTAATAAAAGCAAATCGATAAAGGAAAAATATACCCACACCATATCTAATTTTAATTCCTTGCGCCTCTCGCGTGGGCTTGACTTATACAATGGTATGATAAACATATATGGAAAGAGTAGACTATTTTATATAGAAAAGAGATAATACGACAAAGCAAAATACACGAAAGGTTAACAAAATAAACCAAATCAGACATAAACAAGCAAAAACATCCACACCACTTTTATTTTTAATTCCACATCATTTTCTTCATTTTGTTTTGGTTTACATTCTACACTAGTATTTGGCTGCATTCGGGATGTTAGTCCACATTTTTGGGAGTGCTGTGAATCATGTGCGAATAGCACGACCTGGCGAGAACAAATATCGAACCTTGCGTCAGATTCGGATTTAGCGTCATGGAAAACCCGGGTGCAAAAAATCAGCCCTGCAGACGCTTTGATTCGAAAAATGACCTACTTATAATGTGTTAATTAAGAATTTCAGCTAAGAAAATTTTTTATCATCATTATTTTTCATAGCGCTTGATCAAAAGTGGCTAAATTAAACCGAGACTGTTAAGAAATTTTATGGTCTTATCTTTTCTGAACGTGTTTGAGCCTCAATAATGTTGTTACTAGAAGTGTGTGCCGCTTAGTTTAGGAGAGTAACTAGAGAGTAGTGTTCAAAAGTACGAAAAGTGGCATTTTGGACTTTTTTGGTCAAAAATGGCACTTTTTTGAGCGTCCCCAAAAAAATTTTTTCGGATTCGGTAATAACTCATCGAGACCTACAAAATAAGCTATCTAGCACCTTCATATAGCGCGATCTTAGAAATTTGCCCTTTTAAATCCTGGATTTTGGTCAAAATCCCAAATTTCGCGCACCTGTAGCTTTCTGAACTGCACACCTCACCTGATACGTCTTATACAATGCTACCATAAACATATAAGGGAAGGGTACACTCTATATTATAGAAAAATATAGTGCTGACAAAGCAAAACTGAGGTAAATCATGATAATTTTTGACAGCGCTCGATCAACAATTTCAGCATAAATTAAAAAATACAAAATCAAGCAAAAATACATACACCACACTTTTTTTTCATTTCTTGGATCATGCGCGAAATATTGCTTACCACGGTTAGGATTATAATGAGTAAATTAAGAATTTGAGTTAAGAAAAATTTTTGTTATCATTATTTGTCACAGTGCTATAGGGTAGTCGTGGTTAGAATGCTAGGAAAAGACATTAGAAAACAAGAAGCTATGTTAACCTATCCCACGGAATCTCGTAATTGTGCCTCCATATTGTAGTTATGATTTATACAAAGTCTTAAACGCATTGACATTCTGATGATGCGTCAAAAGCTGTATTGGACAAAAAAATTTACCCACACCACATTTAACTTTAATTCCTTGACCATAACTCACCTTCACGGACTTATATAATGGTGCAATAAACATATAAGAAAAGGATAGACTTTTAGCTTTCCTGCAAAACGGATCAGGCGCCAAGCCTTTTCTAGACAGACAAAATGGCTGTGCTAAGCCATAGAAAAACATACTCATATCACATCACTTTTTAATTCCCTGAAGGAGCTGTGCTTGCACTAAAGTCTTGATTTACATAACAAAACCGCGAGCTTGTTAGAAAAATAGACTGCTTTCTGTACAGAAAAAGAGATAGGACTGAAAAAAGATGTGAGTTATCGGAAGAGGGATATACAGACATGAATCTGACTCAGAATTTCAGAGTACAGACAACCTTGTATTTTTTGTATTTACTTCACACAAGGCTATAGTATAAAAATATACTCACTCAGTTGCATTTATTTTAATTCATTGAAATAACTCTACTCAACATGAATTGATGTATTGGCTTACATAACAAAACCGCAAGTCACTTTACAAAAAATTCACTGTGTTGTCTATAAAAAAACGATAGCCTTGGTTAATGAAAAATTCGAATAAATTATGTTTAGCTTCGGTAAAATATGCCCACATTCCATTTTTTGTCATTCTTCGAGGATACGGGACGTTTCATCGCCGTGGCCATAACATTGAATCCCGGGCTAATTTTTCGTGTTGTTTTCGAATTATGTTATATACTGGGGCGGAATAAAAAAATATGGAAAAACATTTTCGAGGATTATAATGGTAAATGTCGGTTTTCTGCCTTAAAAATGCCAAAAACGGCCTTTTTCGATGTTTCTTCAGAAAATGGCATTTTTAGGGCAAAACAGTATTTTTCATGATTATTTTCTAAAATATTTTTACAGATGTGTACTCCACCCCAGTATACAATATAATTCGAAAACAACACGAAAAATACCCCGGGGTTCAAAGTTATGGCCTCGGGGATGAAACATCCGTGTCCCTTCTTCGAGTATCGGAACTTACAATTCGTAAGTGCATGTGTCATCAACATGTACTGTGTGCTTGTGCTTGTGAGCACAAACACAAGCACAAAGCACAAGTACACATTAAATCCATCTACAGATTTATATATACAGATGATCTGATACACTGTACCAAATCAATTTCTTCGCAACACAGTAGTAGTGCACCTGTAACAAATTTTTACTTTAGTCTGCAAAAGAAAGCATTTTAGAAAAGCATAGACTGTTTTTCATCAAAGAAAAAGCTAAATTACGTCTAATATAAGGACTGAAAAACAAAGTACAGACATTTGCTAACATAGTTTTGTTTAACTTTATTTAACCGTCTTGATATGGTTCATGATGATGCGTTGTGTAAATTGATGATGACGGTGAGCTAGGACGTGAATTTGTAATCATTCACTTTGCTTATCACACAATTTGTCATCATAAGACAACAGGGTTTAGGAGAGCGCAGACGATCAGATCCAAATATGTGCTATTTTCTGTGTTTCTTTTCTGTGTGTCATGGCCCCCAAAACCATCTCATTATTCTAAAAATAGGAAAGAGTTTATACAAATTGAATGGTTTAATGAGTGATCTCCACAGATTATATACAGATCGTTTTCTTATATGCAGATTTCGTTGAGTTTCAAGTAATAAATGACAATGCTGGGTGTGTATATTTTTGACTTCCAACTATCCTGGCTTGATTAGACCACTTTTATTGAACACTTCTACTCCGTTTTTCTGATACTCTAACTGTGTCCATTCTATTTCTCTTGCTGTCTCCTAATGCCTGACTGAATAAACTGTCTGTTTATTTGACGTTGAATGCGATTTTCCAAGTTTCTTGGCTTCTCTATCATAAAACTATTGGTTTGGCCGGAAATTATTGTCGGTGTTTTCAAAGTCAATTTTTATTAATCTAAAGCGGTGTTTTTCTTGAGTGTTACATACCGTTCGGTAGCACATTCATTCCTCTTTCAAACCGTATATAGCATGATTTACCATTACATGTAACCATTACTTCCGATGTATTCAAATGACCTTTCCTTAATCTAGCCATGTCTAACCAATTTATCAGACTGTCTCCTAACGGTGCCACCCGCTAGACCGCGGAGTGATTTTATCTATTTTATTTTTTAGGCTTAGGCTTTAATGCAGGCTTAGGCCTTATTTGCGGCTTTAGGCGCTGTTTTTAATTATTTTTAGCCCGGCGGTCTAAAGTCCCTTTTTGGAGAGACTTTTGGGCGTGCTGATTCAGCGCGCCCAAATTTTTTCGAAAAATTTTTTGGCGCCCAAAAATTTTTTCAAAAATTTTTTTGAAAATTTTGGGAAAATTTTTTTCAAACATGCCTAAAATGGGCATTTTAGGCGATTTTTGGTCGGAGGCGACCCGGAGGCGATCAAAAATAGCCGGAGGCGCCTCCGGAGGCGGAGGCGACGTTCGGAAAATTGCCCGGAGGCGGAGACGACTTTTGAAAAAGTGACAACACTGGTCTTGAGTGATTCGCGGGCTAGAGAGTTGCGCGGTCTAGAGGGATGCACCCCAGTACCTACTAATCGATTCCGATGTGTTCAAATGGGTATATACCGACTTGAGTGGAACCAACTTGAGTGGTCCAACTTGAGTGGGTCAACTTGAGGGTGTGCAACTTGAGTGGTCCAACTTGTACTCATTCCAACTTGTGTGTTCCAACTTGAGTGTTTTCCAAAATAAGACAAAAATACAGAAAATAAGACAAAAAATAAGATAGATTCAAATTGCCGCGCGGAAAAATAAGACTCCGGAATCCCCATAGCGGGTCTTTCCGGGATTGTGTCTGACCTCTCATGAGGTCAGACACAGGTACCTGGTGGGAATTATCTTATTTTCTGGATTTTTGGTGCCCACCTGGTGAGAAAGGTGGATTTCTGGATTTTTGGTACGACCACGTTCAATCAGGGGGGTTTTCGGGTACCCTGGTACCAACCACGTTCAATCAGGGGGTTTTCGGGCTCAATCGGCAGGCAAAATATGCTGAAATACACAAAAAACGGTGCTCGATTGAACGAGATTCGCGTATGAGCCAAAAATTTCTGAAATTACAGAAACACTGGAAATTCATCGCTGATTAATTATAACTCTGCTTGCACTAGCAAATTTCAATAAAACCCACTGCTTGCACTTGACGACTTTTTGACCCCTTTTCCGATAAGTGCCAAACAGATGAACGAAACACCGTGAACCATACACCTCTCGTTCAATCAGGCACTTTGTTAGTTGCAACTGGTACATAAAAGTACAAAACCATATTTGATTGAACGAGGTAGCAAAAAGATGTTAGTGTCGAGAAAAATGGCTGTAATTGCTGCTCAGATGTTCGTCTTTAGGATTAGTATATGCTTGCACTTGAAAAATTCCATAAAAACCACAGTTTCATACCAGCTAATGTTACGCACTCATGACAATCACCATAGCTAGGTCGTACTACCAACATCCCCAAGGTTATGGGGATGTTGGCTCCTAGTTTTATAACCTGGGAGCCAAAAAACCACTGCTTGCACTTGGTTAGTACCCTTTGGGGGCCAAAAAACCCCTGCTTGCACATGGTTAATCCCCTGGGGGGCCAAAAAACCCCTGCTTGCACTTGGTTAGTACCCTAGGGGGCCGAAAAACCCTTGTTTGCACATGGTTAGTACCCTACAGAGTCGAAAACCCCCTGATTGAACGTGGTTGGTACCAGGGTACCCGAAAACCCCCTGATTGAACGTGGTTGGTACCAGGGTACCCGAAAACCCCCTGATTGAACGTGGTTGGTACCAGGGTACCCGAAAACCCCCCTAATTGAACGCGGATGGTACCAGGACCCCGAAAACCCCCCTGATTGAACGTGGTTGGTACCAGGACTCCGAAAAACCCCCTGATTGAACGTGGTTGGTACCAGGGTACCCGAAATCCCCCCTGATTGAACGTGGTTGGTACCAGGACCCCGAAAAACCCCCTGATTGAACGTGGTTGGTACCAGGACCCCGAAAAACCCCCTGATTGAACGTGGTTGGTACCAGGACCCCGAAAAACCCCCTGATTGAACGTGGTTGGTACCAGGACCCCGAAATCCCCCCTGATTGAACGTGGTTGGTACCAGGACCCCGAAAAACCCCCTGATTGAACGTGGTTGGTACCAGGACCCCGAAAAAACCCCTGAATGAACGTGGTTGGTACCAGGACCCCGAAAAACCCCCTGATTGAACGTGGTTGGTACCAGGACCCCGAAAAACCCCCTGATTGAACGTGGTTGGTACCAGGGTACCCGAAAACCCCCCTGATTGAACGTGGTTGGTACCAGGGTACCCGAAAATCCCCCTGATTGAACGTGGTCTACCAAAAATCCAGAAAACCCACTGATTGAACGAGGTGGCACCAAAAATCCAGAAAACCACCTTTCTCACCAGGTGGGCACCAGAGATCCACGAAAAAAGACACTTTCTCACGAAGTACCAGCAATGCCGTTAGAACCATGGCCCCGCGTGCTAGAGCGCAGACACGGGTATACCCGGTATTTTTCTTATTTTCCATGTATTTTTTGGGCGCGAATTTGAATCTATCTTATTTTTGTCTTATTTTCGGTATTTTTATCTTATTTTAGGAACCACTCATGTTGGACCACTCAAGTTGGAAGGAGTACAAGTTGGACCACTCAAGTTGGATTTCACTCAAGTTGGACCACTCAAGTTGGTTCCAATCAAGTAGGACTTTTCCCGTTCAAATGACCTTTCCTGTAATCTAGCCATGTCTAACCAATTTATCAGACTGTCTCCTACTTCCCAAAATGATCAATTCATTCAGTACAAAGTGTAGGTCTTATAAATGAAGCATAGTATGTCAATGTATGCATAAACCCTCTTTAAAGCAGCGTCGAATGCATGTAATTACCGTTTTTTCTCTTGAGCAAACCCCGGGGCGTATATTTTTCAACCCCCCTCCCCCCTCTAGGAGGGGCTTACTTCTGGAGGGGGGCTTACTTCAGGAGGGGGGTTTACTCAAGAGAAAAAACGGTAAAAGCGTTGTTTGTGTTTGTTTTATTTTGTTATATGCGTTTGCCACACATCGCGTCAAATTGTCGCAATTTCGTCGACGCGTCGACTCGTTGCTTAGTTTCGTTGTCATGTCCCCGAAACTACATCATTATTCTAAAATGGGAAACAATCTATACAAATTAAATGGTAATGAATGGCTGATGACCACAGATTATACCGTGAGACGATTCGCAAGTAATTAACAATAATGCTGGGCGTGTGTATTTTTGGGACATTTTCGGTATTCCTAAGTGTTTTTCACTAATTTTGCATTTATTTTATTCATTTTATACATGTTTCTGCTTAATGTTTCCTAACTTAATTTATCCTAATAATAACAGAGCTAAGGCATATTTTGAAGTTTATGTCTAAGAGTAAGTACAAAATTTAAATTAAAAGGTCTTCGCTTAGATGATTTTTATTATATGCGTTTCAACTGATTTCCAAAATTGATATTTGGTTAACAGAACATTGCTGCGAAAAGTTTAACTCGTAATGCATTTAAGCTTGACTTGTGGCTGCAATAGCGCACACATCAAAATTCAAAACTTCAAAATCCACACCACATCAAATTTTTATTGATTGTACAACATAGAACAATCAGAAATTTTCTTTGATTATATAAGCCATCTAGACTTGGCACCGTATTTGTTCAATAGTGAAAACCACGTTAGAAATTTAGGTTAGAGAAATATCTTGAGAGAAATCTCTTCAAAAATATTTTAGCAGAATATGATTTCTAAGTTTCTTAGCTTCGCTGTGATGTCACCGAAGCTATATCATTATTCTGAAATAGGAAGCAAATCTATAAACATAAAATGGTAATGAATGATTGATGACCACAGATTGCATACTAATCGTATTCCTTGTTATGACTGCTTAGTAATTACTGATAATGTTTTTCGTTTTTGGCGCAAATTCAAATTTTGGATCAAAAATTTCTAAATTCGGAACTTTCCAAGGCCTTTTGTTTGAGGTATCACTCGCCCATGACTGACGTGGGAATTCGGTTCATGCCCAATGGCAACTTTGATGAGTCATAACCATCGATAGTGAATTTTGTCGAATGGCAGGTCTGTGTTTTCATGATGAATTGTCAAGGGCTATCGTTTGACACCAAACCATTGCTCCCAAACAAATGGGGGACGCGTTTGGACACACGCAGAAACCTACGCTTTAATTAAAGGGCATGCGTTTCTTCTGATTCCTGAAATGAATGTCGTATGGATTGGAAAAGAACAAAAGAAAAGACCATGCGAAATTTCGTTGTCACAAATCCTTGTCTTTGAGACACTTAGGTGCTTATCAGGGGTGGGCTTCGGATTCGGGATTCGGCCTTCGGGATTTTAAAATCTCAATTCGGGATTCGGGATTCGGTATTCGGGAATTTGTCAAATTTTCCCGAATTTTCCCGAATAAGCACTGGATAAAATGACTTCGCCCGACCGCGCCCGATAGGGCGCGGTCGGGCGAAAATTTTTTAAAATTTTGGGAAAATAGTGAAAATTTTCATTGTCAGGTGACTCCAAACTTCAAAATTTTCGCCTGCGGCGCTATTTTTTAGAATTCTTCTTATTAGATAATTTCCTTATTATTATGCTTGTTTTTTTATGTTTTAAACAACAATTTGTTTCTAAACAACATAAAACTTGTTTTAGACAACTTTTGTCTCATTAAGCATATAAAATTAATCTCTTATTCTTGAGTGTAGGACCATTGGTGAAGAAAGAAAATTAGCGCCGCAGGCGAAATTTTTCGAAAAATTACGCTAATTTCTCTCTTTTCCCTTTCTATGGCGCTCTTTTCTCCTTAGTTTTGTAGTATGTCTCATTGTTTTCCAAAATTTTTGGCTGAAAATTTGTTAAATTTTCAATAAATGAGTAAAAATTTCAATGTTATAATTTATTACAAAATTAAATTATTTATTACAAAATTTTTCCAGTCCGGTCCGGTCTATAAAAGGTCAAAAATTTTTCGCCGCGCTACCTTCGATAGCGCCGAGATTTTTTCACAATTTTTTTGTAAAGGTGCTTTTAGGGTATTCGATGCGCTGATTACGAATCTGCAATTATTTTTTCCGTATCGCATCAAGAATTTTAATTTTTGGTCTAAAATTTTTGCCAAAATTTCGCGAAAATTGGTCAATATTTTGTGAAAATTGTAATAAAATAAGTAAAAATATGACAAAATGGCTAAAAAAGTTAAAAAATGGCCAAAAACCGTTTTTTCGTGGATAATATCAATGGAACTTGATAACAAATGACGTTTACGTAAATTGAAACAATAATTGATAATATAAATGCACCAAAAATTGTAAAAAAATATAGATAACAGGCAAAAATTTGAAAAAAAGTTTATTTTTGAGATTTGATTCGGATTCGGGATTCGCATTCGGTAAATTCGGGAAAATTCGGTACTTTTGGCCATTCGGGATTCGGCCTTCGGGATTTTAAAATCTCAATTCGGGATTCGGGATTCGGCCTTCGGGATTTTAAAATCTCAATTCGGCATTCGGGCTTCGGGATTTCAAAATCGTCCCGAAGCCCACCCCTGGTGCTTATGTAGTCGGTGGTTTATATCAAATGTACAAATCAATTGTGTAAACCCAAAAAATCTCACGGACCTTGCTGCAAGCAATTAAAGAAGTGTGTGTTGTGGATAGTTTTTGAATCAGTTATGCTACATTTTTCTTGTGTGTTTCTTCGTGAAAGAATATTTTCTTAAATTTATGTAATAAAAACGACGTTGGACACAAATCCAGTGATGTTGATGATATATCATAGTTATAAGACAAGTCGTTGTTGTTCAAGGAATGTTCAAGGAATTAAAAGTAAATATTGTGTGCCTTTTAGCTATCGGTCTTATTAATGCTTTGCGCCAAACCAAAACGTTTTCCGTCGTCGTATTTCGTCTGCCGTCTCTTCAAAGAGACTACATTTGCCCTCTCTCATTTTACGCCGACATAAAAAAGATGACGGCGACGTAAAACGTAGGGCTCCCTTCGCCCCAGGAAAAAATGGAAGAAAAAATAAGTGAAATATATTATATACTTAGTAGGGGATATGCAAATAAATTCCATACTCGAAATCTAGACGCAAAGTTGGCATAGGATGATTAATATCAAATTTGAAAAAATTCTGGAAAAACTGGAATAAAAATGGCGGTAAACATAGCTAATAATCGCCATTTCCTTCAGAAAACGTCGACGTTTAACGTCGACGTCGTCCTTTTATCTATGTCCGACGTAAAAATCCCTTCCTTTCCACAATCGCTCATTTTAGTTAAAACGGCGCATTATGCGCGAAGCATAAGATATAGGTGCTCATAAAGCAAAAAGATTATGCAATCAGCAGTCAGTGGCATCTGCTGACATCTCTGTCTGAGCGCAGTCAATCGTATTCGTTCTGTGATTCTTTAATGCAAAGTTTCGTGTTAGCTTTCGAATTTAGCTATGGATACAATGCTGCGGATTTCGGTACCATGGAAAAGGCTCAAGAAATTTTAAAGAAATGCATTGTGGGCATACTTTTGCCTTACCAAACTTTTAAGATAAAATGCTTTTGGTAAAGCAAATGAGTCTCATCAAAAAATTGTCATATAATCCAGTGAATTAACACGAGCAAGAAAAACGATACCCATATTAGGAATTTTTTTAATTGCTGAAATCTGTCAGTTTCGCGATTTTACATTAAAATATTGATTTCTTTACAGAGAGAGGTTACAAAAATATGAATTCGAATAGCAAATATTACAATAACAAAGTTGACCCTAATAATCCGGGTACACTGAATTCATTTTCTGTCTACTCAACTTAATTCACAAGATCAATTCATAGTGTCAAATGGCGTATTGAGTGCATCGTGACCTTGTTGGTGATCAATTTTATGAGGAAACATGAATTTTTCATTTCATGTAATGCCGCTATCCGAGATATTAGGTTGGCGGATAAGTTTTGCAACTTTTTTTTATTAATGAACTGAGTAAATAAAATCAAGACTAAAACAACTCGCAATTAATAATCGAAGTATTCTCCATTGTTTTCAATCAGGTTTGCTATAGGCCATCTGGCTACCCTAAGGCGCTATAGCCCCTCAAAACACCCCTCAAATCGCACTTTTTTGGATTTTTCGTGAAATTTCCATTGGTTCGTTGTGTTTGAGGGGGCATAGCGCCTTAGGGAAGCCAGATGGCCTATAGCAAGTTATACATTTTTGAAATCCTCACAAAATTTGCTATCCGAAATAAGAAAAAATTAAATATTAAAATATAATATATATAATATAATAAAAAATTAAATTAAAAAAAATAATATATCACACATCTGCATATAGAGATCAGGGTTGTGCCGAGTCGACGAAAAGTTCGAGTCGAGTTTCGAGTCGAGTCGGCCGAAAATTCTTCGAGTCGAGTTTCGAGTCGACGAAAAAGTCGAGTTTCGAGTTTCGAGTCATTTTCGAGTCAAATTTCCTGATGATTCAAAAAGTCAAAATTTTCGGTTTTTAAAGCAATTTTTTGCTAAAATTTGCTGTTAATTGTTATTTATTAGTACTACTATTCAATTTATGTCTAAAAAGGGGTGGTTTTTGGCTATTTATTGACTAGCTATTCTTGGCTATTTTTCAGCTATTTTTGAGCTAATTTTTGTTATTTTGAACAAAAAATGTCCCAAATTTTGAATATTTCATCTCTGAAATTGGTACTAATTTTTGGAAATAGTTATTAACTTCATAGCCTAATTTTGGCCTAAAACGCAAAAATAGCATAATGTTGCAATAAATTTAGCCGAGAAAAATTGTGATTGATAAAGAGCAATTTTTCAAAATTTCGAGGAGACAATTGGCTTCGGAGATCCGTAATTATTGCTCGAGCGGTTGAAAATTATTATATCAGATTCTTCAGAACCAAGTGGAGATGCATTGAATTTTACAGTCTTCCGCTGGCAAAATTCGCGAAATCGCCTGCGGCGCTATTTTTGACAGTTTCCGCATTAATTAATCAGTTGAAAATTCGCGGAAAAATAGCGCCGCAGGCAAAATTTTTTGAAAAATAACTCTGTTTGCCGAAAATTGACATTAAAATTTTGTATATTCTGGGTAAGTAGACCAATAAACATATGGCAAAAAAAGCGCCGCAGGCGGAAATTTTATAAAAAATTGAAAAAAACGTCAAAAATTGAACAAAATTTATCATTGAAATAAATTCTAACATTGAAATTATTGAATATTTATTGAAAATTTAATACATTTTCGGCCCAAGATTGGCGATAAACAATGAGACATAATACAAAGTGGGAGAAAAAACTAGCGCCGCAGGCGAAAATTTTTTGAAATATTAAGCCTGTTTGCCAAAAATACCGCTTAAAATACATCGAAAATTTACAAAAATGTGTCCAAAATTCCAATTTTTTTCGGGCCGCGCCCTACCGGGCGCGGCCCAAAATTTCGAGTTTCGAGTCGAGTCGGCCGAAATTCTTCGAGTCGAGTTTCGAGTCGCCGAAAAAGTCGAGTTTCGAGTTTCGAGTCACTCGGCACAACCCTGATAGAGATATCGGGATATATCTGCGATATGTGTCATGAATACCGATTTCATATATAAAGATTTCAAACAGCACTAAATAGACTAATTAATTCTAAAGCATACATAAAACAGACAAAATAACAGTATAAAATCCTTATAGTAAGTTAGTGATGTCCGTCCGTCCGTCCGTCCGTCGGACGTTTTTGGGGTGCATTCTTAGGGGTGCTTATTCCAATTTTCAAAGGTGCATTCTTAGGGGTGCTTATTTTTGAAATGTACCTATTTTAGGGTACTTTTTAGCGGGGAATCCAAATTTGAGGTCAAAATTTAGCTAAAATATAGACAAATTTAGACAAAATGTACCTAAAAATTTTTAGGGGTGCTTATTTTAGTCGGTCACGCTATTCTGGATGCATTCTTAGGGGTGCTTATTTTAGTCGGTCACGCTATTCTGGATGCATTCTTAGGGGTGCTTATTTTAGTCGGTCACGCTATTCTGGATGCATTCTTAGGGGTGCTTATTTTAGTCGGTCACGCTATTCTGGATGCATTCTTAGGGGTGCTTATTTTAGTCGGTCACGCTATTCTGGATGCATTCTTAGGGGTGCTTATTTTAGTCGGTCAGCCAAACTTAGACTGAGCCATACTTAGACTGAGCCAAACTTAGACTGAGCCAAACTTAGACTGAGCCATACTTAGACTGAGCCATACTTAGACTGAGCCATACTCAGACTGAGCCAAACTTAGACTGAGCCATACTTAGACTGAGCCAAACTTAGACTGAGCCATACTTAGACTGAGCCATACTCAGACTGAGCCAAACTTAGACTGAGCCATACTTAGACTGAGCCAAACTTAGACTGAGCCATACTTAGACTGAGCCATACTTAGACCGAGCCAAACTTAGACTGAGCCATACTTAGACTGACTTCTCCCCTGGAATGTGGGTGAAGTTGGATAAGAAAAGGCATACTGATATAGAAAAGGCATACTGATATAGACTCCCCGCGCGCTAGCGCGCGTCAGCGCGCTAGCGCTGACGGATTCTTCGAGTCGAGTTTCGAGTCGCCGAAAAAGTCGAGTTTCGAGTTTCGAGTCACTCGGCACAACCCTGATAGAGATATCGGGATATATCTGCGATATGTGTCATGAATACCGATTTCATATATAAAGATTTCAAACAGCACTAAATAGACTAATTAATTCTAAAGCATACATAAAACAGACAAAATAACAGTATAAAATATGTAATAAATGATTCGCATGCAATAAATGCTTCGCTGTAAGTTGAAAATAAATTTACAGTTAATTTAATGTTTCGTTCGATTGTTCTCGATAGAGATCAATGCGGAAAAGTCTCATGAAGCCAACAGAAACCTTTTTTCGATAACTTTCGATTATTTTTCAGGGCAAGAAGGTAGCTCCTGCAGCGAGGATTTTGACTGCCAAAGCGATCAGCACACAGTAAACTTTCGTTGCTGCAAACAAAAAGGACAGTTAGGTATATGTGGTGAGTTTTTTGAAAAAATAGCATATTTTGGTGGCTTTTATCATTACTGTTCCAGTGCCGAGGAATCAGAAGTGTGAGCAAACAAGTGACTGTTTCCTCCTTTGCGTTGTTCATACTCTAATTGCGGTATTTTTGGGTTTTATTTGCATTTCTAATTGTTCTTTTAGTTGACCCATGGGCTAATCAGGAGGTGAAGGCTGATGTACTTCAATGAAAATGTGAACTTTCCAACTTTTATTAAAGCAACTTTCACTTTTAACAGCAATTTAAGTAATGAAGTCATAATTATGTAATAAATTATAATCATTTGCTTCATTTGATAAAGTAGAATTTTGCGCCTGCTTCAATTAAGAGACAGGCAGTTCAAATGAACTATAAATATGTGGACTAATTGTAATGTTTATTAGAAATAATATATATTCTCACGAAACACACAGAGAACCCTTATCTGTGGAGTTAAGAAAGGAACTTTTCAGTTGGATTCCAATAGGAGCAACCTCATTATAATAAGATATATCCTCAGAACAACTTATGGTTTGACGGCGGGCAATGTATTCCGAAATCGTATTTCTTGATTTGCTGCACAGTTATTTGCTTTTGTGCGCAATTTCCGCACGACTCCAGGCATTCAATTGTTTTCTTGTCCGCGCTAAATGAAAGATTATATGACGAAAAAATAGACGAACGGAACTAGCTATCCTCAAAATTTAGAAAATGTGCTTTTCAAAATGTGCATAACGTAAAACTTTCTATATAACTCATCCTTAATAGTAGTTTATTATATTATTTACTTACTACTAATTACTTAAATTACCGTTCAGCAAAAAGTTTTTACCTGAAATTTTTTTTCTGAATGTCTCCGTAATTATTTGCTTTTGTAAGTTAATATATATTTTACTCACTCGCAAATACATGTTACATTCGTTGGCGTATATATACAATGTTCCATAATGTCGTCATAATTGTCACGGATACAATCATCAACGCATCGGGAGCAGTCTGAAACAGTAGGTAATTTTGTAAATAATGGAATCGAAAAAATTCTTGCAAAAAAAGAAATTTGTAGGAAAATATTTATCAATTAGTAAGTTTAACACATTTTCCAGATTTTTGATCACATTAGGTTGACTATATTATGGCTCTACAAATTGTACAATATCCCTAAATACTAAGCGGCGTCGTGCGTGTGTGTGTGTGTGTGTATGGGACGCTCCCGTGTGATCAATCATCCAGAAATATCCAGCATTCAGATC
Organism: Ditylenchus destructor; assembly: GCA_022814885.1. NCBI lineage: Eukaryota > Metazoa > Nematoda > Chromadorea > Rhabditida > Anguinidae > Ditylenchus > Ditylenchus destructor. The sequence goes on along the minus strand of JAKKPZ010000141.1, from coordinate 4,215 downwards.
GGGGCGTGTGATAGCTCATTCGATTCCTCTCGATGAGTACGGTGTGGGAAAATTGTCAGAACCAAAATTTGAATATTTGAATTCGCGCCAAAACCGAAAAACGTGTTTTTAAGGGTTTTGACCTGGGGAAGTGATGTTTTTTATGTTCCCAATCGATTCCTGAGGCGATTCTGGACCACTTTGCTTTTTACACTTTTTGATTTGGCGCATTTTTGAAAAAAAGCCACTTTTTGGCCAGAAAACCGGTTTTTTTAATGTAATGTGTCTACGGGTCTGATTTTTGGTACCCGGGGGTTTTCGGGTACGCTGATCACGAATCTGACGTCAGATTCGAGATTTGAATATTTGAATTCGCGCCAAAACGCAAAAACGTATTTTTAAGGGTTTTGACCTGGGGAAGTGATGTTTTTTATGTTCCCAATGTATTTCTGAGGCGATTCTGGACAATTTTGCTTTTTACACTTTTAGATTTGGCGCATTTTTGAAAAAAAGCCACTTTTTGGCCCAAAAAATCGGGTTTTTTGATGCAAGCTGTCTACGGGTCTGAATTTTGGCACCCGGGGTTTTCGGATGCGCTGATCACGAATCTGACGTCAGATTCGAGATTTGTTCTCACGAGGTCGTGTTATTCTCACCAGGTCTCTCACGAGGTCGGAACTTTCCCGGGCGGGATGCTCTACTCCCGAACAATCCTTACTCCCGAATAACAGCTGTTGAGGGCCGAAGGCCCGAAATAGTCTCATGCTGCTCTACTCCCTAACAATCCTTACTCCTGAATAACAGCTGTTGCCCCCTATACATAGGGGGCATACTGATCCAGACTCCCCGCGGCCTAGGCCGCGTTAGCGGCCTAGTCCTATTATACAACCGCAAAAATCGGATTTTTAGTGACCTTGGAATGAGAATTTGTATCCCTTATAGAATTGCTTATAGAAATGCTTACGAATCAGAGATTTATTTTGCCCTCAATTTATAGTGTTATGTCAATTTCTATGACGAAAATAGGCAGTATGCCAGAATGTAGTACTAATGTCATAGAAATTTTCATTTAAGTCATGGAAATTGACATAACACTATAAAGTGGTGTCACGGCAAAACTAATCCCAGATTTCGAATCTGCGGGGTCGAAAATCTATAAGGATATGTAGAGAGTTTATATGTGTAGAGAGTATATTATTCTTGGATTACTGACATTCTGGAGTGCGATTTTTATTTTTTATGTTGATTTTTACGATCATTTAAACACAATCATGACTCTAAGATCCATGAATAAAAATAAGTGCAGTCAGATCTGTCACATATTCTGATTAAAACATACGTGAAAAAGATCCGATTACTGACATACTGGATCAAAATTTATAACGATCCAAATATTACCTTTAGCGGCTCTAACGTGAGAAGTTTCGAATTCACCAAACATCAAATTTCGAGCCGTTATAAATCCGGTGAGGAAAAGCAGAAAAATTACAGAGGTTTTGCGAAAGGAAGACATTTTAGAATGATGGAATTCAGCGAAAGTATGCCTATTTATTCACAAATATGCTATTTTGTGTTATGACGAGATGAAATGATATTTCGAATCCATTCTTGATATCGTTCTTTTATTGTCAGTCGGAATATTGTTCAAGAGCACTCGAAAAATTGTTTTCGTAAAAGCAATTTTCACTGTTTTGTAACAAAAGCGGTGCTCCGCTTTAGAACGCATAAACATTTTCTTTCATCTCAAAGCGATGAAAATCACGAGAGAATTTTTGATTGCTTATGGCGAATTGAAAATATTTAATTCAGATCACGCTTTTGATTGACGAATTTAGAATTTCAAAAAATTTAAATACAGGTTTTGAAATGTATTTGCGGTATAGTTTGCTTTGCTTTCCCTTTGCTGGCGGCCAAAGCTGCCAGCACTCTCTTCTCCAACAGCTGCCATTACAAACTGAATACAGCAGTGGATATTTAAGCATCTTAAGCCAAAGTAAACATATAGCTTTACTAGCTGATTGGCGCGCACCGGTTATCCCACAGACGCTGGTTTTATTCTGGGTTTAATCTCGCGTTTAAATCTCTTGTTTTAATCTCGCCTCTTGTGCCATTTTGCCAAATGGCGCATTTGAATAAGTGAGATCGCGAGATTTCGTTGTTGCTCACACCTTCCAAGGAATTTCGACCATCGATGGAATTCGCTCGTTTGCCATCTTTTTTTAGATTCCTGAAACGTCCTACAGCAGCAACTGATTACTGCTGTAGGACTCACAATAAACCAATGAAATAACAAAAAACATCCGCCCAAGAACATGAGTTTGAGGGGCTCAGAACTTATGGAAATATAATATATAATACATATATATGTATATATATATATACCTTATTGAGAGTGATGAATATGTTCAAGCTCATTGCCATTTTTATAGGATTAAAATTTTCATGGAAACCTTGTTTAATTCCAAACTTTTGGGCCAAAAACTCAAATTTTGGTTAACTTTTTATAAGCCGAAATAAATACACAATTCATGTTTCTTCAAATTTCGAAATACGATCAATACGTTATGAATATTGTAGGAACTGATGGATTGCTTTTTGAGGCGTTTTTGGATCTTGTGAAATATGTCTGAATACAATTTCTAACATATTGCGCGGAAATAAAGCTTGCTCTTTCACTTAGGATCCTTAGCACTATCCCCTCACATTGGTTTTTAAATTAATTTGTACAAAACTAAGCAAAAATATCCACAACACATTAATTTTTATTTACCAGAGTGTTTGTATCTGAGTTTGCAATGAATAGATTAAGTCTTTATTTTAGTTTACACAACAAACCACAAAGCAATTTAGAGAAAAAACGGACTTCTGTGCTGGCAAAGCGCAGACGATTCGATTTCAATGTGTTCTATTTTCCAAGTTCCTTAGCTTCACTGCCATAAATCCAAAAGTATCCTAGATTCACTAGCGTGTCTCTCTCAACTATCTCATTGTTCTGACATGTGAAACACTCTATACAAATTGAAATATTGTATTTCATGATTGATCCCAACAGATTATCTTTCGCTGAGTTCACTAGTAATTAATAATAATGCCGTGAGTGTTTATTTTTACATTGAACAGATTGGACTTACTTAAGCCACTTCTAGCACACTTGCACTCTGGAAACCAATAAAATTTTTCGAGAACCGAAAGGGTGCTCCTGGTCAACACGTGCCAAATGGGTAAAACAATCCCATTTGGAGACTCTAATGTAGTAGATGAGCCTCTAGGAAGTCATCCTGGGAATCCGCAAAAAATTTCAGCAAGGATTTTATTAGGGGAAACTTATTTTCAGTAAATTCTAGGCGTAGGGAATAAATTTTTTGTACTCAGAAAAATACCGACTAATTTTAGCGAGGTATGTCAACATATTGCGTCATTGTGAACAAGGACGAAATGCGACGACCAACGCGCTAATGCCATTCTATAATAGCGCCATTTTCCGTCAGTCACACCCACTATTACGCATCGCTGGGGAAAGGCAAGTTGCTGGGTTTGGTGAGAAACGTGTACATGAATTCGGCCTCCGGGATCGGCACGTTGTATTGAAAGTTACGGGCCCTGAGGGCATTCTCCAGAACCATGATACCCACTCATGGATTTTGTGTGCCACTTAGGCATAGTTTACAAATCCATGATACCACCCTCATGGTTTCGGAAAATTGGCAGGGAGAGCATACTGATATAGGGTTTCTTTGCGCCGCTGATAAGCGGCGCCCGCCGGCTAGTCGTCAATAATTGTGGCATCGGGAGTGTACCTAAGAGTGTACTGAGATTTAGCATATCTCAATCAGTGATATTTTCTAAGTTTCTGATGCGTGTATTGAATAACTGAGTTGAAACCGCAGGTAATTAATAATAACGGCGTGAGTGCGTATTTTTTGCATTGAATTGCAAACATGGCACGCATGGCATTGGTGTAAAAGGAGTGACTCGAAATTTTTAATGAGGAGGATTACTCGCCAGAGAACTTTTCTATAGACCGGTAAAAAAATTTGAATTGGGTCTAGTAGAGTAAAATTTTTCACACGTTCACTGTCAAGGAATTGACAAAATTTTTCGAGGAGAAAAAGGCCGCTCTGGGTCAGCACGTGCCATAGGGGTAAAACAATCCCATTTGGAGACTAATGTAGTATAACGGCCTATAGTAATTCACTCTGGGAGTTTGCAAAAAATTTCAGCAACGATGTTATTAGA
>JAKKPZ010000140.1:0-149321 GCA_022814885.1 Ditylenchus destructor | reverse complement strand
CAAAAATTTTTTTTAGATTTTTTTGCAAAAAAAGTCCATTTTGATGGTATTTCTGAGAAAACGCGTGTTATTGTTGATGAAATGTCGAGAATTTTGGGATTGTACTATTTTCAGATGCGCAGAATCCAAATTAGACGAATGAAATTTAAATTCTATCGTAATTTTTCAAAATATGGAACCTCAATGTTGACATACTTTACGTTTTTCTATAGAAAATATGTCAACTTTGTGGTTCCATATTTTGAAAAATTACGATAGCATCTAAATTTCACTTATACTATATTGTAGGCCAGGTCCTTAATTTTTACTTTTCAATCAAAAATCAATAACTTCTCAGAGATTTTTAGAATTAGGAAATTTTAAAGATTTTTTTGCCGAAAAATGGTAATTTTTGCGTTTTTTCAGAAAATGCAAGTTTATTGTCGATAAAACGTCGTGATTTTCGGTGGTATACCCTTATCGAATGCGGAGAGTCCGAATTTGAGTTCATATCAGGGGTAGACCCGCAACGTAAATTAGGAAAATTGCGTTTTTGACGTTTTTCGGCTGGAAATGGCCGTAAATTACACCATTTTGAAGCGTAACTCATTTACCAGTACAGCGAGTCCACATTTTTAATCAATTTCGATTCGGAGAACAAGAATTTGGGGTTATTTTTAACGAAACACAGTATTTTCGCGATAAAAAAATTGATTACCCGACCTGGGATTCGAACTTGAGATGAAAAACTGCAAAAAATCCAACTTTTTGACGCGTTACGTTAAAACTAACTGCAGATTCTGAATCAGCGCATCGAGTTACCCCTAAAAACACTCATTGTAGAAGAATTTTCCACATTTTCAAAAAATCGATTTTTTTCAAAATCCATGTGGTACCCCCTATGGTCAAAAATGGCCAAAAATGAAATTTTTTCGGAAAGTCCGCCAAATGTGTTTTAGCCAAATGTGTTTTTTTAAGATACGCTGATCATGAATCTGCAATCAATTTTAACGTAGCGCGTCAAAAACGGCCATTTTTTGGCCATTTTATATCAAAAATGTGATTTTCCCAACTTTCGTGGCGGGACCAAGCTAAATCTGAGCCCGGATTTGAACTCCCCGGGGTCGATTTAGGGGGTATATGCGACCAGAAAATCCGGGGAGACGATTTCACGCATTTTAACCCCTCCGATGTGTAAGTACAAATGGGCACAATGCCAGAAAGTGGTACTACAGTATACTCCACGCCAAAACCGACTTCAGATTCGGACTCAGCATGGTCGAAAACCTATATAGGGTCAAAAATCTGGGTCGTAACCCGTCGATTTTTGCGAAATAGAAATTTTAGACGAATTTACCGTTCGACGAATATGGCGTTAGACGAATTTACCGTTATACGAATATACCGTTCTACGAATATGGCGTTCGACGAATATGTATATTCGACGAATATGCGGTCGACGAATATGTAGAGAGCCTCATAAGCCATTTTTGAGAATGAGTTCTTCCTCTTAGCACTTGGAGAATTTTCTCTGGGGTATCAGAATATGCTAAAATGTCTCAGAACTTTACCTTTTTGTTCACAAATAAGAGTTTAAATTGAATGGTGTCCGGAAATAATTGGCTTGTGGACTTTAGAATTCTGTTTTAAATGCATTTCCCTTTTCTACATAAAAACTGTAAGTAACAGCTCCGTTAAGTGAACACTTTCGCCTTGCCGAAGGGTGTTCACTTAACTGGAATTCGACTGTAATTAGAAAATATTTCACTTATATTTCCCAAGGACATATATACTGCAGTAATATATTCTTTTTATACTTCTATTTTTGCAAAGGTTTCAAAAAATATCAAAATTGTTATAAATACAGCAATTTTAGGTTTGGTTTTTCGTTTTCAGATTTGGTTCAGACTTTTGGCTCAGACTTTAGGACAAGAATAAAGACGCAATCACTTGAGCTGTGTGCGCTCAGGTTAAAGTTAGTGCGTTAGTATGCCTGTCGTAAAGTTTAAATTTTACTCTAGGTACAAAAATAAAAATATTATGAAAAAATAAGGTTACATATATTTGCAACATTTTACTATTCCTAACCTCAAAATCGACTTTTTATTTATTAAGTTTTCCTGGTATGACTTTTTAGAGAATCCTATTTTTGTGTATTTTTTATTCGGCATTTTTTATTCCATTTCAGATGGGCGTGCTGTTTTTCTTCTGCAGTACAGCGATTTGTGCACAGCACTTCAGTTATTTCTATCGACTGGTGGTTGTGATGTTCGCGGATAATGACCAGGCTATACGAAACTTCAATCGTCCTCTCTCAAAACTCGTCGGACTTGCATTGCTCTTTGTTGTTTCCGGTGTTATAGGCTTTTCTGCCTATAATATCGCGATGGATTACGAGGTATGTAAATCTTTATTCAAAAGCTCGATTCATTTTTATTGAAAAATATTTCATGAAATTGCGATTTTACGTGTATTTAAGGTTATATAACTCAAAAATATTTAAGGTTATTTTTGAGTTGGTGAAAATGGTGCGCTTGAAACGCTGTAATTATACTACTCATAGGCAATTTATTAGAGATTAGTGGTTTATTATCCGAATTAAAAAAGTTGAGCGAAAAATAATTATAATTGGGATAAAAGGCCGCAAACATTTCTGATACAAATTTAAGCCTCGGCCTTGGAGGTGAAGCCGGAATTTATTAAAGCATTAGTTTGGAGTCGAAACTTCAAATTTGAGGATGTATGAAAATTCAGGATTTCCGGATACTTGCTGCGACTGTTCCACCACTCGGCAATCCTTATTGGTGCGTTCACACTAAAGGACTTCGCCCATTGTGGATCTCATTAATGGGTGTCATTTTCCTCCTTTCCCAAGTGCTTAATCTTGCCGGCGGAATTCTAAATATTCGAATGATCAGATCGGCCAAGCAAAAATTGTCGCCAGCAACTTATAAGATGCACTTACAGCTCACGGTGCTGTTGTTAATACAGGTGGGTTATTGGTGCGCGTAAATGCCGATTTTCGGAGTAATCTACGGCTTCGTATTTATTAATTTTATTGATTTTAAAGTGTTCAGTATTTTTTTAAATGTTGTTACTTGTTTTATAAATAACAAAGAGGTTTTTTGTTGTAACAATTTTGTATTGCTAACAAGGAGCATTCACGAAGTCTATCCCCAACGCCATATCTCGCGATCCACCCGTCAGATCCGGGCGAGGGATAACTCAATCGATAGGTCTCAAACTGGAGGGCACGAATTAGAAAAAAATTTCCGGAAATTCAAATTTCGCGCCAAAACCGAAAAACGTGTTTTTGGTGGTTTTACAAGGAAACTTTCTACGGGTCGAGTGATACACCGATCGATAGCTCTGACTGAGCCAAGCAAAATGAGCTATTACTCAGCGCGATCACAGCGGAGCATGGAAAGATACAGGTGCGCAAAAATCATGAAATTTGGCATTTCGCGCATCTCACTATTTTGTTAGCGTAACTCTCGTACTCTAATACTCTAGCTAATATTGAAGCGTATAAAACGCAGAAAGTTATAAACTGTTTAAATCTAAAAAAGCTGTTTCGAAGCTAATCAATATACAGCTTTTATGTACAAATCGTAGGAGGTTCTCGTCAGTATTGACCTACGATCTGTGCTTAGTGATTTAACTATTATGTTCTAAAACAGATGGTTGAATTTTGTTTGATATTGGCTAAGGACTATTGTTTGTTTTGTCTTAATGACATTTTTGAGAGACAGAGAAAAATCCATGAAAAGGTGCTATTAAACCGTACCTTAATTGCAATCTTTGATCCATCTTCGTTGTTGCTCTTGCCGCTTTTTCGCTTTGTGGATCCATTTTGCTTCGGAGAATCAGCTTTTTCGGACATTGCTTTTGTGGCTTTGTTGATGCGAAGAAGTTGTGCGTGCTGAAATATGAGTAATAAGTGTTTATTTCTTGTAAATATTAAGAGCAGTATAAGCAATAGTTTATGGTAAAGATACGAGTGGCAGATAAATATATGCGTAATGCAAAATTTAAGGTTCAAAAGAAATCAAATTGTTCAGTTTTTGAAAATCATTAGCGATTAATTTCATAAAACGTGTAGTTATTATTCATAGTGAGACACATATTATTCGAATATAGCGTTGCTTTAATCGGGTTGTTTGGTTATCTAAGATGTGCTTTATATATAGACATACTTTTGTTTAAACAATTTGAATTTTGTTGGTAGGTGAATACATGGAAAGTAGATTATTTTTTAAATGCCATGAATTCTTTGAGTATGTTAAATGTTTCGATATTTAATGAATTTAATAAAGTTTTTTTATTGGTGATTATTCGATTTATTTGTTTATTGATTAGACTTTCAGGGCAGCCATTTTCTATAAAAGTATTGAAAAGTAATGTGATGTTAAATTTTAGTCCGTCATAGTGATTATTAGTTTTACTAAAACGTATTAATTCTGTAAAAATAATGTTACTAAACATGTTGCTGGGAATACATGAGTTAAATTTAGGATATTTCAACACCTTGAAATTGAAATCTCTGGTTTTATCGTAGGTGCATATTTTTATTTTTTGGTTTTCTATATTTATGTTGAGGTCAAGAAAGGCCGTTTGCAATTCCTTGCTTGTTTTATTTAGTTCCAACTCGGTGCCATATATTTCTTTCGAATATTTATTTAATGAATTGCTGAAACTGAATATATCATCAATATATCTAAATGATAATGATAATTCTTTTTTAAGCCAATATAGTTTACATTTAGACATAAATTTGAATTCTAATCCGGTTAGTGTAAGATCAGCTAATAAAGGACTTGCGTTACCTCCTTGAGGTATGCCATTGGTTTGTAAGAAGTTATGGTTCGCGAATTGTATATAACTGTTAGTTATGAGAAATTTGAGTAATTCATGTACTTCAACTAATGTATATTCATTGTATTTGTTATAGTGGTTATGGCTGAAAAAACTTGTAAATTGGTTACAAAATATCGTGTTACGACCACTTGATGTAAAAGCTTTCTCAATTAAAAACATAATACATTGTATTATGTCTTTGTGTGGTAAAGCAGTGAAAAGGTTACTAAAATCTGCACAAAATAATTGTCGCATGTTCACACCGTGTGAGGCCGAAAATAATATTTGAATTTCCGAATGGCGCAGTGCGATGGTCGATCGCAGACAGATCTGTCGAGTTAAGTATCGCTGGGCTCAAAAATAACCATAACATTCTCAACGTTACAGCTTTATGGACGTGTGATATGCCATTTTGCTCTAATTCATTTTGCATCTCACTCAACTTTTACTATAATTGGTGGAATTCACTTTAGGGTTTGCTTCCAATTTTGTTTGTGCTGTCGCCTTTTGGTGCTCTCCTTTTATGGGTGACAAATCCTCGAGTCAGCGGCGCCGAATTTATGCCATGGTATTATACGGGCAATACTAGCTTCAGATATACTCAAATGTTGATGCAGGTGAGCAAATTAATTACAGGTTATCTGCAATATAGCAAATTTTCCAACTTTTATATGGTCTGGAATCCCGTTTGTGAACGTCGCGAGGGGGAGTTTAAATGAAAATTGGTCCTGCAACGATCAACGCATATCAAAAGAACGCTGTTGTTTTCGATATAAAAATGTTTTGAGTCGAATAAAAGAGAAAATAGCATTTTGCGTTGTGTCACGTAAGCACTAAAATTTAAACAACCCCTCGCGATGTTCACAAACGGGATTCCAGACCATATTGCAATATCAAAACCGTAAAAATCTCGACAAATTTCAAGACTTTTGCTATAATAGAAAACCTTTTATAGTTAAGTTTGTTGCTTTTGGACATGTTTCCGATGACAAATGCCATCCTGATTATTGTCTTCATAAAACCGTATCGGAAGATTTTCGTACAACTATGCCAACGCCTTATTCCGAAAATTTTAAAACGTCGCTCTAATGCTGTGGAGGATGCTCCTCAGCCAGCCAGGATCGAAGAGACATTTAGTCAAACCCGTGACAGACTGGTTTTACAACAACAAAGATAATTGTCTGATGTCATCTATTATTTTATTATTATTTTTAATATTAATATCAAATTTTATTATTATGCGAATCATCATATACATAGTGGTTTGGTTATGGGTAAGAATGGTCTCGCAAAAACGGTCTCGTCAAAAACGGTCTCGGCAAAAACGGTTTCGTCGAAAACGGTCTCGTGAAAAACGGTAAAAAATTTGAACAATGTTTTTTCAAATACCAACCGATTTCTCCACAAATTCACAATTTATTTTTATCAACACATGTCAAAGAGATACAAAAATGAACTTACGTAATAATAAAAGCCATTTACAAATATTAAGGTAACCTAAGCCATCTGACTTCGTTTTGGCTCCAGACTGATCGGGCGCGGAGCGCCCGATCAGTCTGGAGATATTGAGTAGAATAGTCTGGAAATATTGAGTAGAATATTTGCATAGTAAAACTAGTTGCAAATTTTAACTTCAATTTTTCTCTAAATTTTCCCAACTAAATGCAAAATCTGATCATGCCACTATATACCAACTTTTTAAGCTCTATCCATTGGTACAATCAGATTTTTTCGCTTTTCGTTAAAATCCTGGTATTTGTAAAATATTGTTTAAACAGAGGTTGGTCCCAAGCGGAATGGTCCTCGGCAAACCTCGGCTAAGCCTTCCTTTGATTTTGCCGAATTTCCCCACCATGGCTGTCCCATGGAAAAATCAAATTTGAATTCCCGCCTTTTGGCATTCTGTATTTTTCTCTGTCCGTCCAAAATTTTCGGGAAGTCAAAATTGCATAGTGATCAGGGTTGTGCCGAGTCGACGAAAAGTTCGAGTCGAGTTTCGAGTCGAGTCGGCCGAAAATTCTTCGAGTCGAGTTTCGAGTTTCGAGTCGACGAAAAAGTCGAGTTTCGAGTTTCGAGTCATTTTCGAGTCAAATTTCCTGATGTTTCAAAAAGTCAAAATTTTCGGTTTTTAAAGCAATTTTTTGCTATAATTTGCTGTTAATTGTTATTTATTAGTACTACTATACAATTTATGTCTAAAAAGGGGTGGTTTTTGGCTATTTTTGAGCTATTCTTGGCTATTTTTCAGCTATTTTTGAGCTAATATTTGTTATTTTGAACAAAAAATGTCCCAAATCCCCCCAGTAAGCTAGCCCTGTCAGTGCGTCCGTCCGTGACCTGGAAAATTCAAATTTGAATTCCCGCCTTTTGGCATTCTGTTTTCAAAATTTGCAGCTGTAAAATGAAATACCATCAATACTAATTTTCTGGCACCATTTTGTGACAATTTTCGCCCAAAAACGTCAAAAAACGCAATTTTCCCAAATTTTCACTCGATTGCAAAGTCTCTTCGCCTCTTTCGCTCTCTCTGCCTCTTTGAAGTGAAGTAGGCAACCAGAGACAGACAAAGACGCACAATGCAATGGAGAAGAGCTAGACATTTTCGCTTAGAGGACTTTTCACTTTTTCATGCAAAGTTTGCACTTTTCACTTTAGCGACACAGGCCCCTGCTCATTTCCGGGCAAGTGATAGCTTAAAATGTTCGTAGGGATGTGCTGATACAGATTTTCAAAAAAATTTAGACTAAATATAGACAAATTTTTTAGACAAAAATTTTTATTCGGCGCATAGCGGCGGCGCGGCAGAGCTAGTACGAATACTACTAAATGCTATACTAGTAACGGCAGCAAGCTGGCTTTATAGGTATACTGCAGGGGTGGGCCTTGTCAATATTAAGAGGAACTTTATTTGGCCAATAACTCAACATTTTTGAAACCAAATCGTTTTTCTGGGTGCACATTTTGTACCTCAAATATGTGAAAATACTATGCAAACCTAAAAAGGCTTGATTCGGTCCCATTCGGGATTCGGTACCGAATGATTCGGTAGTACGGAATCAAGCCTTTTTAGGCCCGAAAATGGCCACTTTTGAAAAAACGGACAGCACTTTGCATACTATTTTCACATATTTGAGGTACAAAATGTGCACCCAGAAAAACGATTTGGTTTAAAAATATTGAGTTATTGGTCAAATAAAGTTCCTCTTAATATTAACCAGGCCCACCCCTGGTATACTGGTAATAGGCTTTCGGTCACTTCTTCATTAGGCGTTTTACAATTTACATTTATCAATTTGACATTTGAGGAAAGAGGAATAAATATTGCTTTGAATCGTTTTCTTGATTCTCACAAGACATTTCCGTCATTTAACGTCCAGCACCGCCGAGAAGTCCGGTGACGATACCGGCGACAGGTCCAGTCAATCCCTGAATTGAGGTGGTGAGAGCACTGAGGTCGATTGGCACAAGGGGCAATCCTTGAACGGCACCTGGGATGGCAAGCAGCGCTCGGATGGCTCCCACAACTATTTGGATGACTTGCGTGAGCACTGAAATTTGAGTGTTATTTGATTAAGTAAGGTGAGTTACTAATGAGTTGTTTACCTGCAGTCTCACCACCCGGGCGACCAGTGAGCAGAGCTCGCAGCAGCTTGATCAAAATTCTCACCAATGTGATGAGCACTAAACTGGAATTGTTATCATGAACCAAAGGGCTAATATCAAGGACATGACTCACGTTCTTGGACCATCTGGATAACGGTGTTTGCTTCAGGAATGTTGACAAGGGCTATGACTGGCTCTAAGGACCCGATCAGCACTTGGATCACTCCTTTCTCTGCTGCAAGTGTTAATTAGTTTTGTTGGATGTGAATGTGAGCCATTCACTTACCATCCGAGGGAACTGTGTCATTGCCTAGAAGCACGTTCTCCACGACGTCGAGCAATGCATCCAGGACTTTTTCGAGAGCTGAAAAGCGATTTTATTGGGTAATGGATATTCCAAGCCATTTGACAAAAACTTACGAGCTTGTCCGGCTGTCGGCACCGTAGTAGGTGCTGCCTGGCTCGATGCCAATCCGGCGAATACGGCCAAAGTCAAGATTGAAACGAAGAAGACTTTCATTTTGAAATAAGGTTGAGAAAAGTTTTGGAATATAGAAAGTTGGAATATGTTTGATACTACCAAATGGCAATCACAGTCTTTTATAGGCCAATTTTGGTTACTGTCCATAAAAGATCATCCTTGATTTGCATAAGGATCATAAATGAAAAAATATAAACATGTTTTCCTCTTTTTAATCTTCGAACATTAAAAGTTGATGCAAACTTCAAATGATTTCAACTGTAACACGCAGTGGCTGTCACTGAAACGCTCTAAACCGTAACAATTTGCATATGAGGACAGTCGCGTGTTTTGAGTAGTGTTCGATAATCCGTTCAATTATTAGTGTAAAACAATAATCGTTCAAAAATAATCACAGAAAGATTTTGTTGGCTTGTGTTTAAAGGAACACTGCACATGTCTGATCCTTTATGCACTATTGCCAGTAATTCCTACAATACTAAAACTAGTTTGGCTTGAACTAAAATATCATCTTCACTTTTGATGAAGGTTGACGTTTAGACGACATAGCAGAAACGTTATTAACAATCACAGTTTATAATTACAAATTATTTGTCAGAAAGTTTGTTTGTCTCAAAGCAGTGGTTGTTCATGTTTATGTTGCTGTTGTAGCTGTTGATGTAACAGCTGGAGAAACTTGCTGGACAAGACCGATTTTTATCCAGAATCCATTCGATCGTCTCGTTAATCGCCATGAATAATAAATAGAACAAACGGTAGCATTGAGGAAAGCGAGAAAGGTTACTAGCTGACTGATATAAATTGAAAGCGAGATGCCGGTGATCTATAAAGTAATTTATTTGGCGTCTAACACCAATAATTTGATTCATTTGGGGCCAATATCAGGAGAGCGATGTATGATAAAACTCAATTGCTAAAATCCGGATCGGGATGTTATGCTAATAAGTTGTCAGAATTGTGAACTCTTTACGTTAATTTACATAATGTAAAATGGCTACGGTGCCCATATTTTAGTGATTTTTTAAATATTTTAAATCATCAAAATACTTTTTAACCCCAGAAAATTTGCTTGCCACCAAAACTAAAAGTGCAACTTATAAATAATTTGGGTTAGAGTGGATATGGCTCAGAATAAATGCATGTCGTGTCCATAACCTCGTTTTTACTTACCGAAATGAATATACTATTCGCAAATATTGGAATAATATCCAAAACTGTGTCCATAATTATAGTAAATTTTACGACGTCATTTTTCTATAATTATTACAATTATTACAATAAGATTACGATGTTTTAATTCAGAATATTTTGGAAGGACGACTTATGGTATTCGTGTTTATGCTGTGTAAAAAAAAGTATATTTAAAGCCGAATTAGATTTTTTGTTATTCCATTTTATTACTATTATCCTCTTACTAGCACTTTGGGACTCCCTACGGGAGTCTGAAAATTTATATCTAGTCTACACGCATACCTGATTAATAATCTAAGTTCCCTCAAATTCCTAGGGGTTAGGTCGGGCGCTCCGCTTGTGCTTGTGTTTTTTTGTGCTTGTGTGTGTGGGAAAAAACACAGGACTGCCTCGCCGCCTGCGGCAGTTGCAATTTCGACCATGTCGAACATTGTTCGACTAATCCGACCTCAGGTTCGAATTCCCCATATCTCTATATATGAAAATCTCTGTAACAGATTTGTGACGGAGAATAAATTTTGTCTAAAATTTATTCGAACATCGTTAGACATGGTCGAACTGGGGTCGAACTGAGCTGATTTTTTGCACCCGGGGGTTTAGAGAGGGTCTCTCAGGTCGAGAAATTCGAATCTGAGGTCGGATTGGTCCCCGGGGTCGAACAAGGTAGCAAGTGGCTATAACTAAATATTGCCCCATAAACATTGCGAGCCACCGCAGGTGGCGAGCCAGTCCTGTGGTCGGGCGCGGAGCGCCCGACCTTCCCCCTTGGAATGTGAGGAAACTTAGAACATATAGGTATCCATGTAGAAAACATAATTTTCAGACTCCTGTAGGGTGTATTATATTTATTAAATAACAACGTGTTGAACAAATCTCAAAATTATCGAAAGAAACCTGGTTAAAAAGGTATAAAACTAAAAACCGTACCAATTTTTCGTTATTCCATTTCATTGCATGCATTAAATAACAACTTCCTAATATATTCAATCCACCTATGCCAAATTTTGCGTAACCAGGTACCATGAAGTGATACTTTAGTAATACACACGGAACATATTGACAATTGTGTACTAAATTAAATGTAAGGATACTGTTTGTTGACAAGGTGCGAGTTCAAACGAACAAAAATTAAAGAAATTTTTTTCTATAACAAAAACGAAAGATTTAAATCTCTGTTTTTGAATATCAAACACAAACCAACATTTTTCAACATCCAGCGGTATTTCTCCAAGCACATAAAATGCGACAAATATACTCCACAATATAAGGGATGTTAATGTAAACCATGGAAACCATTTTAATATATGAGAGTTGTAGCGCATTGGAAAGGTTAACGCTAGGCATCTTTCAAGAGTTAGCAATAATGCAGAGAGCGTAGGTAGATATAAATGAATTATCATTCCGAGACCGAACCACAGATGAGCGTAAGGTGCGTAATTTCTGCCACCTTAAACAATATTTGGGAAAGAACGGTTAGAAATTTATACATTTAGCAGTTTTGAATGTGCTCATAATTATGTGCACATCGTTCTAAATTTCACGGCACTTATTCAGTTCCCCCCATACCCAAAAAATTTTTAATCAGCCCATTTTGGCCCGGATTTTATACTAAATAGTTTTATTATGCCTCCCAATGTTCCCCGAAACGAAAATTCTCAAAAATTATTTGGCGGGAATTCAAATTTTTGTTTATCTAAAATCTCCAATTTTTCTATGAAAATCACTGTTTTTAACCAAAAATGGCTGTTTTATGGCCATTTTTTCAAGAGAAAGTGTCAAATTAAAGCTGAAAATCAGATTCCTCATGAAAACATGGCCACATTGGGAGGCATAATATATCTATTTAATATAAAATCAGGGTCAAAACGGGTTAATTTTTTAATTTTTGAGTATGGGGGGACTGAATAAGTGCCGTGGATCCCAGGGGGTTGAGTGTTCACGCAAAGTGTTCATGCAACCGGCTGGAAAGGGGAGGAGATCCCCATGGGGATCCCAGGGGGGTTGAGTGTTCACGCAAAGTGTTCATGCAACCGGCTGGAAAGGGGAGGAGATCCCCATGGGGATTGAGTGTTCATGCACAGAGAGGATTATGGAGGGGATTGCCCTTAATAGAAACGAGGTGCAAGGTTCGTTAAATTGGTCATAACTTACCGCGCTCCTCACCGTTTGGGGCGAGTTTGGTGTCAAACGATAGCCCAACAGATGGGCTTCCAGGAAAACCAGGTCCGGTCGACAAAGAATCCTTCTAGAAGGTTCTAGAAGGCCTGAGGCGATTTGGGTGAAAATGGAGCCAGAAGGCCGCGCCCCACACCGTTTGGGGCGAGTTTGGTGTCAAACGATAGCCCAACAGATGGGCTTCCAGGAAAACCAGGTCCGGTCGACAAAGAATCCTTCTAGAAGGTTCTAGAAGGCCTGAGGCGATTTAGCCGGAAATGAGTTGAGTGTTCACGCACAGAGAGGATTATGGAGGGGATTGATTCATAAAAATGGAATGCAAAGTGTTTGTGTTCATTTTTTGCCTGTTTTCGCTGTGTTAGTCATAAATCTGATGTTACTGACTCTGTCTCAACTTTTTCTCTAGATTTCGATAAATGTTTCAGAATTATTCAAATTTTTTATTTTTTCACTTAAAAATGCAACTTTTCACACACTCACTGATTTTCCTCAGATTTTGGGAATCATTTTTTCATTTTTGCAGTTTTTTGCTATGTTGGCAACAAATTTGATGTTACTCACTCTAACTCAACTTTTTGTGTAGATTTTGATACATGTTTCGGAAATTTTGAAATTTTTGACTTTTTCGCCAAAAATGTTTTTTCTTGACACACTCATTTTTGACTATTTTGTCTGCATTTTTCTTGCGTTTTTCACTATAACTTTCATATATCCTGTTAAAATATTTGGTTTTTGGGAAAGTTTTGGTTCCGTGGTACAAAAAATCGTCTTTTGAGGTTACTGCAAAAGCTAATTTTTGATATAGTCCATTCTATATAAATAAATACAACCTTGGGGAGAAAGTTTTTTTGTTTGGGGGTGGGCATATGAAAATTTTGGAGGGCCCTGTGCCACACTCAAAAGGAAGTATACGGCATTTTCTCGTTCTTCTGATCATTTTCCGGGAGTTGTCTAATGTACAAATGCTTTAATGGCAAGTCGATCAAAGACCCAACGCGAATATGGTTCGAAAAATCACTGACGCCACACTAAAAATGTATTATTTTCACATAATTTCTTAACCTTTTATCTCCCACCGCAATCAAGTTGTCTTGAGATTGGCCCTTGTATTTTAATATATTCAAACAAATAAAATAAAGTTTTTATTAAAAAATAAAATACATATTCATGGCCAACATAGCGGAAGCTTTTAAGCCGAAAGCAGTTTCGAGCTTTCAAATAAAACAAACCATTTTTGAGAGAAAAAATCCGAATGAAATATAAGACAAAATCTTTAAAAAAGATGAGATAGAATGAGTAATGTCAAATTTATGAGAATCACAGCGAAAATTCCAACAAAAATGCATTCGCAAGTCGAATGATGAGTGTGTTTTCAAAAAGAACGCTTTTTAGTACAAAAATCGAAAAATTTATAAAATCGGAAATATGTATCGAAATCGGAAGAAAAAGTTGAGATATAGTCAGTAACATCAAATTTATGGCCAACATAGCAAAAAATGCAACAAAAATACACTTTTAAGGCAAACCATGAGTGTTTTTGAAGAAACAGCATTTTCCTTGCGAAAATCGAAAAACTGAGGGCCTTCGGCCCTCATCCCGGAGAAATAAGCACTGGTAAGAATGACCCTTTCCAAAATTCGGGACACAGGAAAATAAGCACTGGTAAGAATGACCCTTTCCAAAATTCGGGACACAGGAAAATAAGCACTGGTAAGAATGACCCCTTGAAAAATTCGGGACACAGGAAAATAAGCACTGGTAAGAATGACCCTTTCCAAAATTCGGGACACAGGAAAATAAGCACTGGTAAGAATGGAAAAAGCGAAAAAAATTAAGCATCCCTAAGAAAAATCCCCTCTGAAAAATCGATTAAGCACTGGTAAGAATGACCCCTAAATTTGATGGTTCGGAATGACAATACTAAAATACTAGTTAGAAGATCTTTCAAAAAATAAAAGTTTCAAAAGGTTTTGAATACGCTTCTTGATAACTAACCTTCTGCAGACCAATAAACGGTCAAATACACAGGATAAGGTGTGGCTAATATTGCTCCAAATCCGCGACTGGCCAAAAATATGAAAAAGGAATTCGAAATACGGTTCAACTTTGTAGATTTTTTGTCATACTTCGAACAATAACTAACGTGAAACGTAAAGAATATCGTCGTGACGTGACACAGTGCAATTACAACATCAAATACTAGGTTTAAATATTTGATGTATTCCAATTCAGAAGGAATTTGATTTGAAGTATTCATCGCTAATACAGCTTTATTAGATAATTTTCTTGTATTATTGCAAAATTTAAAAATATGGGAGAGTTCAATGTTAAAAGATGAAGTTTAAGACTTGGGGGGGGGATAATTATGACAGTGATGTATAAATGTGTGAAGCAAAAAGCAAACGGTCGCTATGGCACGCTTATGAAATGATATTTCTCATTCGTCAGGTATAAGCAAAACATAACTACTAATAACTAAACATTTGTATTCTCATTAGTATATCGTCGGTACGCTTTTCGGCAGATGACGCAAGAACATCTTCAGTCGAGCTTAAGAAATTTTAAAGAAGAAAAACAATTACTGGAAAACTAATTATATCAGAGGTGTCTGAAAATTTGTGAAGTACAAATTGTCAAATCAGAGATTCAAATATTTGATGTATTCCAAGTCAGAAGGTATTTGATTTGAAGTATTCATCGTAAATTTGTTATATTAGCTCAAAATTTGAAAAGATGGGAGACTTGGGTGGTTACGATATGAGATTCAAGACTTGCGGGAGAAAATAATAGTGCCGGAGGAGTTTACTAATTTGTGTATCGAAAAGCAATCAGTCGCTATGATATGCTTATGAAAAGCTATTTCTCATTTGTCAGCTATAAGCTATATTCTCATCTAATATTGTACGGACTGACTGGGTAACAAGTGCATCCTCATTAGTATATCGCCACTGCTTTATACCGACAGACGTATTTTATGATTATCGTATTCCCTGTAATTACTCCCCCGGGGGAGTAATTTTTCAAACAACAAATTTCGAAGCCACTCCAAATTTCAAAGTCTTTTTCTCAGATTTTTTAAGAGCAAAATATTTTTTAAACTAGCTAAACATACGTAACTCGATGAGATCTACACGAATATGCATTCAGTTTTGGTTAAGGTGGTAAGGGCACCGAGCAGGCTCGAACCAGAGAGTGAAAATCCATACAGGGGGAGTAATTATAGGGAGGGGAGTAATTACAGGGATTACGGTGTGCCAATAGAGTTCGTAACAAACACAAAATAAAAGGCTACAAGGAGTAAAAAGTCTGTAAATATTTTTTCTCATCTAATCCACTCACGTAACCTCTGAGGCCGAAAACCTAACTTTTTACGCCCCGCACCATATACGGCGTGTGATACACCAAACGACAGCTCTCAATGTGCCAAGCAATATGCGCTATAAATCAGCCGTAACCTATCTCGAAATTTTCGAGTTTTTCAAGATCGCAGATCCTGGATTTTGGCCAAAATCGAGGATCTACATTGAAAACTTTTTACGCCCCGCACCATATGCGGCGTGTGATACACTAAGGACGAACTCAACCCTGACCGCTGATGGCGGTGCGCGAAGCGATGAAGAACCCAATCTCCCGAACAACTCACGCTCCACCATTTTTACAAGCAGACTGCGGCGAAGCCGCAATCTGCTTGTATATTTTACTAACACCGTCTAACAATTGTGTTCTAATTAGTATATTGAAATTCTAATAATTCGTTAAAGGTAGAGCGGAAGCCAATACGGAAGTGTAGCCCGCCTTCCGTGTTATTTTTTTTCATTTCTATCAATGTTTTGGTATTCTGTTGGTACATTAGTGCAATAGTATGTGATCTTTATTATACCGGACCGAAACAACATGACCTTTTTTTTCAAAGTTATTTGCTTCAAGCTTTCTTTGAGCTCCGCAGAGAACGTTTGTAATGAGTCATATTGCTCATAAAATTTTTACTCAAAAATCGCATAAATATCAAGTATGCCAACCGGATTTGGTTGTCAACGAACAAATGGCAATAGAACAAACGGTAGAATGTAGAACAAACGGTAATACTGAGGAACGCTTGAAAGTTTAGTATCTGAATGCAAATATTTAGATTCACGAGGCATCTGTCTGAGCCATAAAGTTTTACTTTACATCTGTCTTAGCTAACTACAGCAAAGTTTATTTTGCCAATACAAAATATACTTGACAGAAAATACTTTATAAATACTCAAAATAATATCACTAATTGCCATATAAGTTAAATTATAAATCGCAGAAAAGGCTTATAAATACTTTCAATAATATCACACATTTCCGTATAAGTTTTATGTTTATCGTTGGTAAAAGAAAGTTGCTTGTCAGTAAGTTTGTTTGCCTCAAAGCAGTAGTTGTTCATGTTACTGTAATAGCTGGAGAAACTTGCTGGACACAACAGATTTTTATCCAGAACCCATTCGATTTTCTCGTCAATCGCCATGAACAATGAATAGAACAAACAGTAGGATTGAGGTAAACCAACAAGTTTATTAGCTGACTGATATAAACTACAAGCGAGAAGCCGGTGATCTATAAGTTGATTCATTTTGGCCCAGATTGCTCAATTGCTGGCGCCCGGATGGCTGATATGTTTAGATAGTATAAAACTTTGAGGTCCTCCAGAATATGAGAAAAGAAATTAAATAAACGAATCTTTTTATATTCCAAAATAAGCCTTCAGTAAGTACACGTTGTCATCCAGGAATTAACGAATAATTAACACAATGCCAAAATGGCTACGCGTGCCCATAGTTCCTCAATTCTCAGCGTGCCCATATTTTTAACCTTTTTTTACTTTCTCAATTTTTTCCGACCAGAACATTTTAAAGTACTTTTTAATTCCAGAAAACTTGCCACCTAGCAAGACTATAAGTGCAACTTATAAATACAGGGGGATCAATTTAAATTTTAAATTTTTTGATTTCTTTTCAAAATAACTTTTTTTTTAATTCGCACCATATAGATAAATGTTTATACTCATTTTGTAGCCAATGCTTTGTCATTTTGTTTTAAAAACTTCAGCCCGATCGACCCACAAAAAAAAGTGGAAAACGGCGTTGCCAAAAGCCAAAAAATTTTGGCGTAGCTATCAAACGGTATATAACTTTCTTAAGAAACCACTCTTAAGAAACCAGCACGTAGAGCAATAACTTTAATTTTTTACTTACCGAAATGAATATACTATTCGCAAATACTGGAATAACATCCAAAAATATTTCCATAGTTATAGTAAATTTTACGACATCGTTTTTCTATAATTATTAAAATAAGATTACGGATTTTTAACTTGGATTATTAAGAGCGACTTGTGGTAGTCAGTTAGAAACATAAGAAAAAATGTATGTAACCAGAGGTGGGCGTAAGGATGGTAATTGTTGCCACCTTAAACATTATTTGTGAAAGAACGGTTAGGAATTTATACATTTAGCAGTTTTGAAGGTGTTCATAATTATGTCCATCTAAATATCCCTCAGTCTTCCATAATCTTCAACAAATCGACCGTTGTAGTACTCAATAAGGTGATACCGAATTCGCAATTTGTTTTTGATATCGCATAAATAAAATGCATTTTTTAGGACAAGAACAACAATTTTCTGACGACAATTTCCATATTCCACGGCAAACTCAAAAATTTTGGGCAAAAACGTTTGTAACCGTTGGATTTCCCTCTTTGGGTTGGTTCATTTGCATTGGGTTGGTCTTTGATGTCTTACTCGGGAGGTTCCCAAGGTGACTTTTTAGTTTTAATTTCGTCAAAATTTTTTTGGCTAACTTTGTAGAGCATGGTCGACTCATACGACGAGGCCACGCTAACTAACCACGCGCTATCCCACACTATTTCGTCGTTCACTGATTGTCTCTCTCTGCCCCCGTACTTTCAACGTCCGACTAACTCACGTTATACGCAAGCTACGATTTATCAAGCCCGGCCTCGTCATATAAGTCGACCATGCTCTACAAAGTTAGCCAAAAAAATTTTGACGAAATTTCGGAACTAAAAAGTCACCTTGGGAACCTCCCGAGTTAGTTTCAAACAAGAAAGTACATGGGAGATACGTCGCCCAACTCTGCCATTTTATTGAAAAATTTTGGACTGAATCCTTGTTATTATTCTTCATATTGTCATAAATTATAGTAATTTAATTTAAATGACTAAAACAATGACTAAGGATTCTGATCAACCATAATCATTAACTGTAGGCGAAGTATTAATACTTGACGAAACCAGTGTTAATCGCTCGTCGCATTCGCGCCTGGCCAACGTCTAGAATTCTCTGGACGAGTTGCCTCATGGAGTGGGAGATACATAGAGACGGAACTCTGCCACTTAGTATTTAGGGACTAGCTGAGATGCGGCCGCTTCGCGGCCCCCTCTCAGCTAGGAAGCGGGAGCGTGCACAGCGGCGCTTGGCGCACCGCCATCAGCGGTCAGACTTGGGTTGTTCGGGAGTAGAGCAGCATGAGACTACAGCGGCTACGCCGCTCTGTATGCCCCTTAAATCTTGTACCAAGCAACATCCCGCCCGGGAAAGTTCCGACCTCGTGAGAGACCTCGTGAGAATAACACGACCTCGTGAGAACAAATCTCGAATCTGACGTCAGATTCGTGATCAGCACATCCGAAAACCCCCGGGTGCCAAAAATCAGACCCGAAGACACCTAGCATCAAAAAACCAGATTTTTTGGCCAAAAAGTGGCTTTTTTTCAAAAATGCGCCAAATCAAAAAGTGTAAAACGCAAAGTTGTCCAGAATCGCCTCAGAAATCGATTGGGAACATAAAAACATCACTTCCCATGGCCAAAACCCTTAAAAACACGTTTTTCGGTTTTGGCGCGAATTCAAATATTCAAATTTTGGTTCTGTCAATTTTCCCACACTCGGCACATTCAGGGGAATCGAATGAGCTATCGCACGCCCCGATCTGAATGCTGGATATTTCTGGATGATTGATGACATTTGACCGTTACAGACACACGCACAACGCCGCTTAGTATTTAGGGATTATTAGGAATGAGACTGGTATCAATCGTCTTCCCTCATTGACGTATGACACCGAAATCTCCAGGATCTGCGAGCTATTGAAACTCACCTTATTAAAACATGGATTTCTGGATGAAGATCTAGGATATAGAGACCAACGTTTACAGGTTCGGAAATTATAACTATAACCTTATGAAGAAATATTCCTAAAAAACGTTTAATGTGGGAAAAGCCAAAATAATACTAAAATGTCTTTGTCAAGCTTTCTTTCATACCGTATTTTCTCTAATTAAGCCCCCGGGGGCTTAATTATTTCAATCCCCCAAATTCGGGCAAAATTTTTCTCTAACCTCTCACTTTTACACGCTATTTCTCTTTCTCTAGGGGGGCTCAATTATAGGGGGGCTCAATTAGAGAAAATACGGTATACAGTTTTGGGAGACTTGCTAGGCTTAATACCTAACTTGAGTTTAGAAGATTTAACTTGGGTAGAAGTCTGTGTTAAGACTGGGCCAATGCATAGTGAAGAGAGAGTGTTTATAGTGTGTCTATTTCAGGGGCGCAACCAGGATTTTTTTTGGGGGCGGGGGCACGTTTTTAAGGAAATCGCCATTTAGGGGGCACAGGATTTTTGGGACCCCCGATTTTTGGGTTTTGGGGGGCACCGGACCGATTTTTGCCCAAATTTGCACTGATTTACACTCATTTTTCAAAATTTTCCCATTTTTTTTGGGGGGGGGGCACGTGCCCCCGGTGCCCCCCTGGTTGCGCCACTGGTCTGTTTGATTTCCTCCAGTGTTTACAATACCATTTGTATGTGCTCTAAGTAGGGTATTTAAATACCTATTGGAGACAAAAAAGACATAAAATGAGAGGACAGAATGAATTTGCAAAACGTATTTGTTAGTCAACCGTTTCGGCTCTGATATCACCATTGTTATAGGGTCGAGCCATCTTCAGTAGGACCCTTACAACACAAGTTGTAATTCATTCTAAGTGGAATTGGGGTTAAATAGAGACAAACGATGAGTATTGCAATTGCGAAGAAAATAAAAGAAAAAGAGAGAAACATCGATTTCATCCAAAAAGTTTTATTCAAAAATTTTAAAGGGACACATCATATTTTGATATTGTTTTGTGTTTTATTTTTTATTTTTATCAAACACACTAAAACACTCTCTCTTCACTATGCGTTGGCCCAGTCATTAAAAAACATCGACCCAAGTTTTATCCATGTAAAAGAAAATACTCTAATTAAGTTTTAGCACAAATCGATCTGTATAGGAGAAACATTCCTAATAAGAAATGTGTTAATAATGCAAAAATTCGGCCGGGCACAATCCGGCGGCCTTCTGCGTGTAAAGCAGACGTGATAACCACTACACCACGAGACCATGTTAACTGTAATTCCTGGAAGCCAATTTTCCTATCCTTATTTTATTGCTTAATAAGGATTACAATCTTCTGTGCATGTCTCATTCACATTTGTGCTTACCTTACAATGATCAAAAATATATAAATAATGATCAAATGTTGAAAATCAAAAATAATGAGTAAAAGAGACAAAAAATTGGAAAATATTTAATTAAATGGTATGAATCCCGATATTATGAGGGACTTATGAGGGATCTGTCTTGGCCAACTTCTACACAGTTTATTTTTTGAATACAAAACTATACATTACAGAAAAGGCTTAAAATAATATCACAAAATTCCATATAAGTTTTGTGTTTATCGTTGGTAGAAGAAAATTGTTCGCCAGAAAGTTTGTTTGTCTCAAACATGATGGGGAAATTCGGCTAATTCAAAGGAAGGCTTTGCAGAAGCTATGCAGAAATTTATTGCAGACCGATCCGCTTGGGACTACCGATTATTTGAAATTTTTAGAAAAAAATTGAAAAGGTAGGCTTACGTTTCAGCGATGGCGTTCGTTCTTATCCACTCTTACCTAAACCGCAGTGTCCGTGTCACGTTACCCCAAATTTTACTCGCCTCAGATCGGGCTGAAATTTGGTATACCCCCGTTTTAGGGTAGGTTTATGATGTGAAATTTTTTTTCAGACCCCCCTGCATACACCAAAAGGGGGTAAACGACCCCCTTTACCCCCAGGGGTAAAAAACGTAACTTTTCGAGTTCCCTCGATACAGGGACGCATGATAGCTCAAAATGCTCCCCAGAGAATTCTAAGAACGAATCCGCTGGAATTTTTTGGGGCTGATCCGAAAAAGTGGCTTTTTTGGCCAAAAATTGTCATTTTTCAGGTTTTTCTGGAAATGGCGAGAACTTTTCGAGTTTCCTCGATACAGGAACGCATGATAGCTCAAAATGCTCCCCAGAGAATTCTAAGAACGAATCCGGAAATCTTTTTTGTTCTGATTTACGCTTAGGAACAACCCAACTCTGACCGCTCATGGCGGTGCGCGAAGCGATGAAGAACCAAATCTCCCGAACAACTCACGCTCCACCATTTTTACAAGTGATTATCAATGACAATCATAAGTTGGAGTGCTGCCAGAGATAGAAAGAGATGAAGCGAGGCAGTGGAAAACAGCCTTGCGCTCATTCCACTGTGCTTGGTTATTTCCCACTGCCTCGCTTCATCTCTTTCTATCTCTGGCAGCACTCCAACTTATGATTGAATCTGCCCGCATAGAAGGTATAAGAACGAACGCCATCGCTGAAACGTAAGCCTACCTTTTCAATTTTTTCTAAAAATTTCAAATAATCGGTAGTCCCAAGCGGATCGGTTTGCAATAAATTTCTGCATAGCTTCTGCAAAGCCTTCCTTTGAATTAGCCGAATTTCCCCACCATGGTCTCAAAGCAGCAGTTGTTCATGTTTATGTTGCTGTAGTAGCTGGAGAAACTTGCTGGACACGACAAATTTTTATCCAGAACCCATTCGATTTTCTCGTCAATCGCCACGAATAGTAAACGGAACAAACGGCAACATTCAGAAAACCGAGAGTGGTTACTATCTGACCGACATAAACTGTAGGCGAGAAGCTGGTGATCTGTAACTTGATTCATTTGGAACCGAAATACTATGGCTAACACCCCGGATGTGGGTCCCAAAGTGGGCCTTCAGTAAGTGCGCGTTTGCATCCGGGAGTTCACGGATTTTAGAAATGGCTAGGCGTGCCATATTTTTAATGGCATTTTTTCAAACAGGCACATTCACTCAACTTGAGCCATTTTTTATACATTTCCAAATCATCAAAGCACTTTCCTCTCATAAATACTTGCTACGCACCTAAACTAGTGGTGCAACTTACAAATAATATGGTTCAGAATTACGGCACGAATGACGCCATAACCTTATTCTTTCTTACCTACCGTCAAGAATATAGTGTTCCCAAATGTTGGAATAACATCCAAAAATATGTCCATAGTTGTAGTAAATTTTACGACGTCATTTTTCTATAATTATTAAAGTTAGCATTTTAATTAAGTTAGCAGTTTAATTTAAAAATTTCTAATAGATTTGTTGACATAATAAACTAGATAAAATTCGAGGTTTTATTACACTAGACATACTGTACCAGCTCTTTTAGAAATAGCAAAACATAGTTTCCGAACCGTACTTTGGAAACGTGATTTTTCTGGTGCTACGGTATTTTCGGTGTCCAAAAAAAGCCCGAATTGTTTAGTTTGTTATGTAAAAATCATCTGCGTCACCCTATATTAAAAACCATACCAATTTTTCGTTATTCCATTTAATTGCACGTAGTAAATAACAACTAAGTAATACGTTTAATCCACCTATGGCAAATTTTTCATAACTAGGCAGCAACAAGCGATACTGTAGTAATACACACGTTACATATTGACAATAGTGCACTAAATTAAGATTTTAGTGACAGATCAGTTTGTTGACAGGGTGCGAGTAAAAGCCTTCCCCAAATAAATTTCAACATCTACGGAATTATTGGTTTGGCTAATGTGTCGTGATGAAATGCTTACAGTTAAATTTCTTTTAGCTAACGCAAAACCGCTAATGAGTGTTATATACCATTCGCTTGCCACCTTTTTCCTCTATGGAGCTTTGCTTGGGTTTTATTACTGCTTCCCAAAATTGCTGGCCAAAAGCATTGACTGCTAGAAATACAGCAAATCCTACTCCCGAGCAAACCACTCCTCTCTCACCTGCAAGTCCCACCACACTCAGATTTCGATCGCATACTCATAGAAGAAAGCACTTGCCGAATCACTTCAGGAAAACCATAGTACCTTCAGGGCTTGTAAAGCCCAAATGGACAGCCAAGAAAGTAACTGTCACAACAGAAAGACCGGAAATTCAAAGAACGACGAAGCTTCCAAGGAACAATTATACGGCCATATCTTACACCTATCTTACACTTATCTTACCCCATATACATTACGAGCCATATGACAAGACGACCACAGGACTGGCTCGCCACCTGCGGTGGCGAGCCAGTCCTGTGGTCGGGCGCGGAGCGCCCGACCTTCCCCCTTGGAATGTGAGGGAACTTAGAACATAGAGGTGTTCATATAGACAAAATTTTTAACTAGACTGCCGTAGGAAGTCCCAAGCCGCTAGTGAATATTACTAAGAAGATTGATCAATAAACGTTTGAAATATGAATGTTAAACATTTATTAGCCAAACCAATAGTTTTTGCCGAAATGTTAGAACTAGTTCTGCCTAAAATCAGTTTGGCTTATGTGACCCTTTTCAACATAAATTTCTTTAAATTAGGTTTCAGTCAATTAAGACAAAAAAATCACATAAGTCTCTGTTTTTCAATATCGAACAAAAGCCAACTTTTTTCAAGATCCAGCGGGATTTCTCTAAGCATATAAAAGGCCACAAATATACTGTTGAAGATAAAGCAAGCTAATGTAAGCCGCGGAAACCATTTAACTATACAAGAGTTGTAGCGCATTGGAAAGGTTAACGCTAAGCATCTGTCAAGCGTTAACAATAATGCAGACAGCGTAGACAAGCATGCATGATTTATCATACCGAGACCAAACCACAGATGAGCGTAAGGATCGTAATTTCTGCCACCTTAAACGATATTTGGGAAACACCGGTTAGAAATTTACAAATTGAATGCGCTCATAATTATGTTTGCTTTTACGGAACACTCAGTTGCTGATGCGCTTAGTTAAAAAAAACAAGCCAGTAACCTTGTAGTATTCAATGAGGTGAGAATCCCAGAGGTACCAATTTTGAATAAAAGATCGCATTTTTCTGTGCGATCTCAAAAACATAATTGCATATACCTTATTTCCTCTTGAATAAGATAGGCCATTTGAAAAGAATGTTCAAAATATGCAAAAAAATCAATTTTTGAAGCAATGGGACACCACGTTGTTCTCGAAACAGTTCTTGGAGGAATGTTTTAAAATGTCATAAATTTTTCTGCGAGTAATGTTTTTAAGGGTAATATGATGCGCTGATTACGAATCTTAAAGCTTAGTGAGGTGATTCCGAATCCGCAATTAGTTTTTTGATATCGCATAAATAAAATAAAATTTTTGGCAAAAAAACGACCATTTTTAGACGAAAATTTCCATATTCACGCTACGAAAAACTAAAATGTTTGTTGCCTTGGGTTAAAAACGTTTGGTACCGTCGGATTACCCTCTTTGGGTTTTCCGTCTGCATCGCACATGCTTTGGGCATTTGCATTGCGATTTTTGGGTAGATCTCTTACAAGGAACACTCACCTGGTGCAACGTGATATACAAGAATTTACCCCACCTTGTGGGCATTCAAACGGTGCCAATCTTTTTCCTAACACATTGCGAAAAAGTTATCCGTACGGAAAGTTGGACTTTTACTATTATTATTTTCGAAAAAATCCGAATACAGAGGCCGTTTTCGGGCGTATTTGTCCATGAGAGTGGCAAAAATAATGTCATAGTCGTGTTCCCCGTAATTTTTTGGCTAGAATAGCCACATTTTCAGAATTTTTTGAGAAAAAATGTTTTCACTTTTTTGCTACCAGGTGAAAAAACGTGAAAAATTTTTTTTCACGTTTTCTAACACAGCACGTCGTTCAACTCCGCCATTTATATATAAATTTCTGGATTCTTATCATTATTATTGAGTCTGTCATAAATTACAGTAACCTGATTGAAATGATTGAAAGAAGCTTTTTCAGAATTCTGATGAATAATAATTATCATAACTATCAACAATCGTCGAAGTATTAATACTTGACGAAACCGATGTCAATCGGCGTCGCTCACTGAGCGGAGTTGATTGACACCAAAATCGATCCGAGCAGCGATTAAACTTTCTTTTTTAATGCCGGATTTCAGGATGAACCCCAGGATTTGGCGACCAAAGATCAAAAATTTTGTAGTTCTTGCAAACGGACTTAGTGAGATCCATCGACTATCTATCAAATGGTTTGAATACGTTTACTGAAAACTAACCTTCTGCGGACCAATAGGAAGTCAAATACACATAATAAGGTGTGGCTAATATCGCTCCAAGACCGCGAGTGGCCAAAAATATGACAAACGAATTTGAAATATGGTTCAATTTTGTAGATTTTTTGTCATATTTCGAACAATAAATTACGTGAAACGTGAAGAATATCGTTGTGATATGACAAAGTACAATTATGATATCAAATACTAGGTTTAAATATTTGATGTATTCCAATTCAGAAGGTATTCGGCTTGAAGAATTCATCGCTAATACTGCTTTAAAATTTGAAAGTGGAGATTTTGGGTTTAAGACTTGGGATTTGGGAGAAAACAATTGTGCCAGAGGTGTCTGAAAATTTATATGGCGGGAAGCAAACGCTCGCTATGCCTCGCTTATGAAGAAATATTTCGTTATTCCGCTGAAGCTAATTTTACCAGAGGTACTGGCGGAAAACAGAGCCAGAGATGACTAAAAATTGGTGTAGCGAAATACAAACGGTTGCTATCCTACGTTAATGAAGAACTATCGCTCATTTGTCCGCTATACGCAATACATTTCTCCTTACCCAATATTGTACTAACACCGTCTAACAATAGTACCCTCATTAGTATATTGCCGCTGCATTTTTAGTTCTATCCGTTTGTAACAAGAATAACACCGGTCTTGGGGCTATTCTGGTGCTGGCAAAAACTAGAGCGTCCCCCGGAAAGTCACCTAGGGAATCCGTAAAAATGTTTTGGGGCGATCTCAAAAATGGGGCTTTTTTGCCAAAATGTGTCCTTTTTGTCTGTCCGCTTGTTTTGCCTGCCCTTCCATTTTTTGCCTGTCTGAAATATCCTCCGAACGTTAAATCTGCGACCAGTAAAGAGCCCAAGCGCTCAGAACGACTCAAGTTACCAATTCTCTTCGCAGCTCGTGAGACTCATTTTGAGTCATTGTCTGTGTAGTGCCATTGGTCGGAACCACCGAATAATGAGTCAAAATGCAAAGGCATCGCAAAAGAAAGACCAAAACAATAAAAAAATATTTTGTCTAAATAAATTATGCTTTGTTCAAGGTCTCTAATCAAAATGGTATGCTTCGCTCACAATCCACGCGCGTTAAAACGCGGCGTATTAAAGCGCGTGTGATTATGAACACCCAACTTTACACCCAAATGAACACCCAATCAAGGCTGCAACCGGTATCCGGTGTTTTTGGCCAATTTGTATACGTTTGGAGTCCGCCGGTTGCACCGGATAGTAAAAAGTTCCCATAAGAATGCAGTCAGGCGAAAATTTTTGAGAAAATAATTATGCCAATGGTGTCTTAAAATTTGTATAGCGGAAAGCAAACGGTTGCTATGACTCATTTATGAAGCCCAGTTTTTGCTGAAGCGTCTGCGAATTTCTAGCTCTCCTGTGTCACAAAAACATACTTCCTTTATAAAAATGACATTATAAACACTCTAAATAATATCACACAGTTTCATCTCAGTTTTGTGTTTATCGTTGGTAGTGGTCGTTGGTTTCTCCGAAAGAATAGTTTCGTTGCAGCGGTTGTTTACGTTGATGTAATTATTGGAGAAACTTGCTGCACGCGACAGATTTTTATCCCTAACCCATTCGTTTTCCTCGTCAATCGCCAAGAATAATAAACGGAACAAACGGCAACATTGAGGAAAACTAAGGTTCCAAATAGCTGCCCGATATAAACTGATGCCGTGAAGCCGGTGATCTATAACTTGATTCATTTGGTGCTAAAGCTCAATTTTTAACACCCGAATGCCGATGCCACATTTCAAAATGGGTCTTTCTAAATAAGAGGTCTAAATAAACCTAACAAAGGACCCATTTATGTCCAAAATCTCATCCCTGCCTAGCATACAAGCTGTTACGGGGCATCGGCATTCGGGTGTTAAAAATTGAGTTTTAGCACCAAATGAATCAAGTTATAGATCACGCCGATGTCTATCGGAAGCCGCTATCGCGGCTCAAATTGCTTCTAGCCTGGCTCTCAAGCCCCTTTGACCGCGGCTTTGTCAGCGGAGCCTCGCGGCCTTCGGCCGCTCGACGCGGGCTTTGTCAGTGGGTTTCGCTGCCAATCGCTTTCCTTGAGCTAAGCTGTCGATGGACACCGAAATGAGAGAGAAAGTTGTGAAAGTGACCAAAAGTAACAACTTTCTATAAAGAGGGATGGGTAGACGAACAGACAACACTTTGCTAAACGACCCAACTTGGGTCGTTTAGCAAAAACCGATCATAAGACTAAATTGGTCTTTTGTTAGGTTTATTTAGACCTCAAAAAGATCCATTTTGTATTGTTCAAGGTTTAAAATCTGATCTCTAATGATACATACAAAACACGACATTTGGAACACAGATTTTCGGCAAATTTGGAACATTTTATGTAAAGAGGGAAAAAGAAAGGGAACAAGTTACACTGTGTCTCTATTTCTCATGCTTTATCAAAAAATACTCTCTAACTATAAGAAAATCAAATTTCAAATGTCTTGTTTTGTATGTAAAATTTAGGAGCTAAATGTTGCCAAAAGTGAGAGACACACTGCAAAATCCGACGTTTGGAACGCAAAATCGCCATCTCGAGATCCCGCGCAGCAAGGCATCTCGCGCAGGGGTCCCAAGAGCAAAGTTGCTTATAAGGGCATGCCAAGCAACTTTGCTCTTGGGACCCCCGCGCGAGATGCCCAAATAAGGGTGATTCCACCACAAATGTAGTGGGCGAAACGTCCCCCAAGCATTTAGCCAATTGGAACAATGTCAACTGGCCTGAACCAAAAGTCGCGCAGCCCTTATAAAGATTGTTCGGTCGCTTAATCCTAAACCTAATGCACTCTTAAGCCTAACCTAAGCCTAAATACCTAGTTATGCCCTTATAAGGGTTGTTCGGGCGCTTAAGCCTAATCCCTTGTTCAGGACCCTAAAAATCCGATAATTGGAACGCGTTTTGTGTCTAACCTGCCTATGGTTAGACGGCAGACATTTTAGAAATTCCAAATGTGTCTCCTCACTTTCTAATTAGCAATTTTTGTCCAACTTTAATGCTTGTACTCTGTTTCACGCTTGCAAATTGTGTGTCGGAAAAAGAAACTATTGAATAGGAAATTGAGCTGCAATGTCGAGGAGGAACCTCACGTGGCACTGGTGGCAGGCCCGTAACTAGGGGGAAGGTTAATAGGGTTGTAACCTAATAGGGTTGTTCTTCTTGGTACGGGCCTGACTGGTGGCCTGAAGGAAAGTTCTTACCGCAAGGAACATGAAACTCGCAAAATTCGGAATGACCTCCAAGAATATGTCCATGGTTATAGTAAACTTTACGACGTCATTTTTCTATAAATATTAAGAATAAGCATTACAGAGTTTAAATTTGGAACATTATTCTCAATAGCAAGAAGAGAATAAGATCGACAACAACAATAATAAAATTTGTTATCAGAACATATGCCGCACCCGATATATGTGAGTGTAAAAGACAATAACAGCAAAAGCGCTGTACTTAAACTTAAGCACACACTTACTTTGAGATCAGATTTGGAAACTAATGTCAGAGTCGGGCTCAGCGTCAGAAACTACCATAGGATGGTACTTTCCAGAATTTCCAAGCTTGGTGGGGAAATTCAATAAATTCACATTAAGGCTTATCGAAGCTAATCGAATTTAATTGCAGACCAACCCTCCTGGGACCAACCTCTGTTGAAACAAAATTTAACAAAAAATTTCAATTTCATTTTTTTCGAATTTAAAAATTTATTAAAAGATTAAAAATCCTACCAGTTTTTCGCTGTTATTCCGTTTTATTGCAAATATTAAATAACAACTTCCCAATACATTCAATCCACCAATACCAAACTTTGCATATATAGGCACCAAGAAGCGGTACTTGAGTGTTACGCACAATACAATTTGACAATAGTGCACTAAATTGATTGATTAAGGATACAGTTTGTTGACAGGCGCGAGTAAAAGTCGGCAAAAAAGTACAAAAATGTTTATAAATTAGTTTTCAGTGAGGAAATAAGCAATAAAAAATTACAGAAATCTTTGTTTTTCACGATCCACCCCGTTTTCAATGTCAAATATAAACCAAAATTTCTATAAATTAGTTAATAAACAATACAAATTCCAGAAATCTTTGCTTTTCAATACAAAAAATATAAACCAACCTTTCTCAACATCCAGCGGAATTTCTCTAAGTACGTTAAAGGCGAGAAATATACTCCAGAAAATAAAGCATGTCAAAGTAAACCATGGAAACCATTTCTCTATACGAGGTTTGTAGTGCATTGGAAAGGTTAATGCAAGGCATCTTTCAAGCGTTAGCAATAATGCCGACAATATAGGCAGACATCCATGCACTACCATACCGACTCCTAGCCACAGAAGAGCATAAGGTTCGTAATTCTTGCCAGCTTAAAGAAAAATTGTGTAGCGTTTAAAATTTTATGAATTTTCCAAATGTCTACAGAGATACGTTAAAATCAATACATTACTTCTTCTACCGGTGAATGGTGAATCGGCAGCCCTATTAAATTAAAATGGCCATAACTTGGCTTAGACTTAAGCTTGGTGAACAAGTTAAACTAGATATTGCATAAGGTTCTAGCGTAAGGCATGAACTTAAGCTCAAGCTTACATTAGCTTAAATTAGTGTGCCATCACTCACCTTTAGGTGTGCAAACACACCCTTAGGCTTAGACTTAGTCTTTCGGCTGCCGTTACTTCGATGACCATTTTTGATTAGGAGTGCGGATTGACACTCTATCACCTTTACCTATCACAAGTCCAACTAAATTTTGTTCTCACTCCCATTACTTTAAATTTATTGAATACTCTGTTTACTAACAACTTACCTTCTGCCGACCAATCGACGGTCAAATACACATAATAAGGTGTGGCTAGCACCGCTCCAAGTCCGCGACTGACCAAAAATATGAAAAATGAATTCGAAATACGGTCCAGCTTCGTAGATTTGTTGCCGAATTTCGAGCAATAAACTATGTGAAACGTGCAGAATATCGTCGTGACGTGAAACACTGCAGTAGCGATATCATATCCGAGGTTTAAATACCTGGCGTATTCGATTTCAGAAGATATTTTGTTTGTAGAATTCATCAAAATATCTAGAGACTAGAGCGTTTAAGATTAGGGTTACGCTTTCAATAGGAGAAAAAAATAATGACAGACGTGTTTATACATTTTTTGACCAGAACTCACACGCTCGCTACGACACGCATTTGAAGAACCCTTTTTTATCTAGCAGCAAAAAAATATGTTTTCCTCCTGAATTGTATCTTGTGACGGAGAGAGCACCTCAGTCGCAGCGCTAAATTGTGTCCTCATTAGTAAGTTAAGCTAGCCTCCCAATCAGGGGCGATTCTGATGTGTGATGAAATTTCATCACACATCAGATATTTCGCTATTGTGAGCACGCACATGCCCTCTCACAATCAGGAAATATCTGATGAAATTAATTTTCGTCAGATTTTCCGATGAAAATTCCGATGAAATTTCATCACACATCACCCACTCACAATAGCGAAAAATTTGATGAAATATTCCAGTGTTGAATATTGGGATTATTTTACATACATACAGTCGAACCTCAAATTTCCTATCGTCGTCGATGGGGTGACGGTGTATCGAGGGTCCTTTATATTTCATAAGCTCCCTTTGTTTCTCTGCGCGCACTATTTTCTGTCTATGCTACCCCAAACCGAAAGTTCCCTTCTATCCAGTTTGGCCACTTGTGTTATTACATTATTTTCTTTGCGTCTAGAAAAGTGGATCGTCAACACTCGCCTCTGAAACTAATCACTGATTAGTTTCAGAGGCGAGATCAGCTTGCGCAACATTTGAAAACTTCAAATTTTGTCACAAAATGTGGGTTTTTGGCATTTTTTTGTAACTCACTTTCCCACGATTTTGGTGTTTTTGGAATACCCTGATGATGCTGATGACGAATTAGTTGGTTTTAGAGGGTAGAGATTTATTGGCTCTCGAAGTTCCCTGAGGGTAGGAAATACCCGAGGCAGATTGAGGAAATACCCGCAGGAAATACCCGCAGATTGAGAGATAATCCTGTGGTCGGGCGCGGAGCGCTCGACTTCCACCATGGAATTTGAGGGAACTTACTCGGGAAGTACCCAAGGCGATATTTTTTCTGGCTAATATTGAAGGACATCAGCCGGATGGCTTAAGTATGTGTGCTTTGCCCTCAATGATGTTCTATTCAAAAAAAGCAAATACTCCAAAATCTGGGGGCAGAGAGAGACAATTATAGACAGAAGGAATAGTGTGGGCGCGTGGTTAGACAACGAGAGAAAGAAAGAGAGAGCCGGCCGCACAAAGGGGTTGTTGACAACAAACGATTGTTGTTTACCATTAATAGAAGGAAGGAAGAAGAGAGGAGCCAAAAATTTCGCTTAGAAAACTTTAGTGTCCTGCCGCCGCAGATGGCGAGCCAGTCCTGTGGTCGGGCGCGCAGCGCCCAACCTTCCCCCTTGGAATTTGAGGGAATTTAGAGTAGGTATAGGTATACATGAAAATTTTAATCTGACTCCCGTAGGGAGTGCCACGGAGCTAGTTCTTATTAGTATATCATAGAAAAATCAGAAAATTCGTGTAGCGGAAAGCAAACGGTCGCTATCCCATGTTGCTCATTCGCCCGCTATGAGCAAAACATTTCTCTGTATCTAATATTGTACTAGCGTCGTCTAACAATTCTATTCTCGTTAGTGTATTGTCGCTTTACTTTTAGCTACAGATGCACTTTTAGCTCTGCAGATAAACCGGAACTCTCATGCCTGAATACGTTCGCATACGAATGTTGCTCATTCATCCGCTATAAGCATAATATTTCTTCTTACCTAATATTGTACTAACACCGTCTACGTCTGCAAATTACACAGGAACTTCTTCAGTCGAGCTTATGAAGAAAAACAAACGGAGAAAATAAGTACCGTAAATCCTCTAATTACTCACCCGGATGACTTCTTGTTTCGTAAGGCGTCTAGGGGGTGACTTATTTGAGGGTGTTCAAAAAATTTGTTGGTCACTTCTAGAAAGGTCTAGAAGATTCTTTAGTACGTCAATCCAAATTCGGAAGAAGTATCCAGAAATTTGGACCATATTTATCGGGAATTCAGTTAACGGAAAAGAAACGGATCGTTCCCGATAAACGGGGGATGACTGTAGTAAACGTACACTGAATTTGCTCGGGAAACTTGCTCGACTCTACTAACTCTTGTGCAGAACCAAGTCATGTTTCGCATCACTCATCAATGATGAGTGATGCGCCATTTTTGGGCCAAAAACCTAAAATACCTTTTTTTAGGTTTTTCGTACCTATTTTGGACTTTTTAGGTACCTAGAACAAGATTTTTCGTACCTAAAAATCCGCCCCTACTCATCACGAATAGTAAATAGATCAAAGGGTATATTTAGGAATGCTAGAAAGTTTAGTATCGTAAATTTTTTGATTTATGAGGCATCTGTCTTAGCCATAATGTTTCACATTACATCTCTCTTAGCCAACTATAGCAAAGTTTATTTTGCTCATAAAAAATTGTACATTTCAGAAAAAGCTTTATAAATACTCAAAATAATATCACAAAATTCCATATAAGTTTTATGTTTATCGTTGGTAGAAGAAAGTTGTTTGGCCGTAAGTTTGTTTGTCTCGAAGCAGCAGTTGTTCATGTTTGTGGTGCTGTAATAGCTGGAGAAACTTGCTGTACACGACAGATTTTTATCCAGAACCCATTCGATTTTCTCGTCAATCGCCACGAATAGTAAATAGAACAAACGGTAACATTGAGGAAGGCCAGAAAGTTTAGTATCTGACCGATATAAACTGAAAGCGAGAAGCCGGTGATCTATAAGTTGATTTTTTATTATTTTCGCCAAAAATTACTGATCACCTAGTAAAATAGTAATTTTTGGCGATAATTGTGGAAAGTGAGTTGCTTTCGGAGACTTCTAGCCCCCCCCCCCAGGGATGCAAGTTGACCTATGGCATGTTATACCTTTCTAGAATCCTGAAAAAATTTGCTACTTAGTGAGGCAAATGAAACCTTCCAGATGAACTCATTTTGGACAAAGTAGATGGCGTTTCAATGATTTTATACAATCCTTATGATAAGTTAGTGACTTCCGTACGTCCGTCCGTTCCACGTTTTTGGAGTGCATTCTGAGGGGTGCTTATTCAAATTTTCAAAGGTGCATTTTCAGGGGTGCTTATTTTTGAAATGTACTAAAATTATGGCAACTTTTTGCGTGGAATCCGAATTTGTGGTCAAAATTTAGCTAAAATGTAGACACATTTTAGACAAAATTTAGACTAAAATTTTGGGCAAATGCATTGTTTACAGTGCTTAATTCTGTCAGTCCTTTCTGTGCGTGAGTCACGGTTTCGTGTCAGTCTCAAACTCAGACTGAGGCAAACTCAGACTGAGTCTGAGTTTGCTCAATCCTACCCAATAAACATTACGAGCCACCGCAGTTGGCGAGCCAGTCCTGTGGTCGGGCGCGGAGCGCCCGACCTTCCCCCTTGGAATGTGAGTGAAGTTAGAACAGAAAAGGCATACTGATATAGACAGTGCCCTGTATAACTTGATTCATTTGGGGCCAAGCACGGGGGTAGCGATGAATGATAAAACACAATTACAAAAATACGGATCGGGATCAGGGCTGGGAACCCACACAGTGTATGGGTATTGGTATTATTTGGATAGCACATCACAAAGGGATACATTCGGGGGTATTGGTCCGTGCTTGAAGTCCTAGGACTGGAAAAAAATTTATCCTTTGGTTTAATCAATAGGACAATGTACCTAAATGAATCCATTGGCTATTTTTCAAAAATTTTCCCAAATCACCTAAATTTGTTGCTTATGCCCTAAACGGGTCAAATTACCCAATTTTTGATAAAATATGGCAAAATTAATGTTTTTTCACGAAATTGTACAATTGTACTACTTTTACCTAGTTTTAAAATAACAGGAATAAAGAAAGGATAAATAGCGAAAAATTGAAAGAAAATTTTCAATTTTGGAAGATTTTTGTATAAAAATATTCAAAATTCTTGCAGGAGAAATGGTAGCCAAATAGCGCCAAAAATTTTGTAATTTTGGAATGGTGGTTCATTAAAATTTTCTAAAATTTTATATTCCAAAATGAGAGTACGCGTTGGCATCCAGGAATTAACGGATAATTAACACATTGCCAAAATGGCTACCGTGTGCCCATACTTTCAATTTTCCGCGTGCCCATATTTTCCAACCATTTTTTCACTTTCTCAATTTTTCCACCCAAACATTTTTAATCAAAATATTTCTTTTAACCTAAATAAACATACTACCACCAAAACTAAAAGTGCAACTTATAAATAATGAGGATCAGAATGACGACACGTCGTGCCATAACCTTATTCTTTCTTACTTACCGTCATGAATATATTATTCGCAAATACCGGAATAATATCCAAAAATATGTCCATAGTTATAGTAAATTTTACGACGTCATTTTTCTATAATTATTAAAGAAGCAAGCATTACGATGTTTTAAGTTAAAATATAAAAAAAGCAAAAACATGTTTTGGCGTTTTTAGGGGTTTTGGCCATGGGAAGTGATGTTTTTATGTTCCCAATCGATTTGTGAGACTATTCTGGACTACTTTGCTTTTTACACTTTTTGACTTGGCGCATTTTTAATAATTTTTTTGAAAAAAGCCACTTTTTGGCCAAAAAATGGGATTTTTTGATGCAAGGTGTCCAGGGGGCTGATTTTTTGTACCCGGGTGTTTTCGGATGCGCTGATCACGAATCTGACGTCAGATTCGAGATTTGTTCTCACGAGGTCCTGTTATTCTCACCAAGTCTCTCACGAGGTCAGTACTTTCCCGGGCGGGATGTTACTTACGGATAACCCTAGCGCGGCGTAGGCCGCGTCGCTTCCCCTAGTTAAAATATTACGGAAGGATGACTTATGGTATTCGAGTTTATAATGGGATCGCTTTAGTATCTATGCCCATCGCTACAGCACTAAAACCGGTGTCAATCGACTCCACTGGACTTGCTAGTGACGAAAAAAAATATTCCCCCGGTGCGGAGATGCTTCTAGAACATTCTAGAATACTACCTAATTTTCTGAACCATCCCGTTATTTTGTACCTAATTTTCTGAGGCATACCATGTATAATATCTCATAGATATAGATAGATCCACTCTTACCTAAACGGCAGTGTCAGAGACATGGCCCCTGTCGTAGACTCATGTTTTACGGCTTTTGGACCATTTCTGATGGAACCTCTCTATAGTAAATCGACCCGCTGATCTCGAATCCGGGGTCAGATTTATTCTCAACTCACGTAAAACGTGAGTTATGTGATTTATGTGAGTCACGTAAAAGGGCAAGTACACCCGTCGGCGCTCGGATTTTGACGTGTGATGCATCAATCGATTCCTCTCGGTGAGAGAAGACGTTTGGTACCGGTTTCAAGCCCGAATTCGACGACCACCGGAAGATATGACTTCCGGAAATCCCGAAAATCCTGGATTTAAACCTATATAAACCGACAACCTCTATAAGCCGACACCCTGAGCCGGTCCCTAGGGATGTCGGCTTATAGAGGTTCGACTGAATATGTAAATCCATACCAATTTTTCGTTATTCCATTTCATTGCACATAGTAAATAAAAGCTTCCTAATATATTCAATCCACCAATGCAAAATTTTACATAACTAGGCACCAATATATGATACTTTAGTAATATGCACGCTACATATTGACAATTGCGCACTAAATTAAGTGTTTAAATATATAGTTTGTTGACAGGCGAGTAAAAGCAGGCCTAAACCGAAATTAAAGAAATTTCTATAAATTTGTAGAAAGTGAAATAACTATGATTTATACTATTCTGTGATATATACCCCTTAATCCTTTATAGTATTCCGTTGCAATCCGTCCGTCCGTCCGAGAACCCTGCAACTTTCTGAGACTCGCTCCTTTTTGGACGCACGATACATCAAAATGCTCCCCTAGGAATTCTAAGAACGAATCTGCAAAAAAGTTTGCGCAGGTCACGTGAAT
Organism: Ditylenchus destructor; assembly: GCA_022814885.1. NCBI lineage: Eukaryota > Metazoa > Nematoda > Chromadorea > Rhabditida > Anguinidae > Ditylenchus > Ditylenchus destructor. Next base: position 112,503 of record JAKKPZ010000140.1, on the reverse strand, counting down.
TTCAAATTTTGGGCCAAAAATGTGGCTTTTTGCAACTTTTTTGCCTTCTGCGAACCAAAGCTTCTAAGGGGCTAATTTTTTGCACCCGGGGGTTTTCGATGGTGCTGAATCCGAATCTGATGTCAAATTCGAGATTTGTTCTCACGAGGTCGTGGTATTCTTACCAGGTCTCTTATGAGGTCAGACTCAAATTTCCGTTTATATAGACTCCCGAACATGGCGAGCCAGCTCTGTGGTCGGGGCGCGGACCTTCTCCCTTGGAATGTGAGGGTACGTAGAGCTCTACTGCCGAACAACTCTTACTCCCGAACAACTGTTCCATCACCTGTTCCAGGTGCGGAGCATCTAACGCTTCTTGTTAATCAGTTATTATGTAGCCAGTTTTATATCCTTGCAAAACCAACTTTTTTCAACATCCAGAGGAATTTCTGCAAGGATATTAACAGTAACAAATATAATGCACAAGGTAAAGCAGGCTAATGCAAGCCATGGAAAGCAATTTGCTATACGAGAGTTGTATCGCATTGGAAAGGTTAACGCTAAACATCTTTCAAGCGTTAGCAAAAATGAAGACAATGTAGATAGATATCCATGATTCATCATCCCGAGACCTAACCAGAAGTGAGCGTAAGGCTCATAATTGTTGCCAGCTAAAAGAACATTTGTGTTACGAAGTTTAGGAATTTTTAAATTTAGCAGTTTTGTTGCTCATTCTCTTTCAGATCCCACCTGTGTCTGCTCTTTGTCCCTCACTTTTCCATTATGCTTTGTTCACGCACGTGTGGGAGTGTGGAGTGGAGAGTGGAGTGGGTTGATTTATTTTGAATGAAATGTTATTTTGTTGCTTCTATTGAACTGTGTCGATAGATAGTGTTTGTCATATATCTGATGTTACTGATTCTATCTCAACTTTTTCTCCAGATTTCAATGTGTAATTCAGATTTTTCCCATTTTTCGATTTTCTCGTTGAAAATTCACCTGTATCCATCACACTCAATTTCATCACTTTGAAACTAATTTTTTAGACAAACAATTCTCTCCAGTTATTGCTAAAATAGCAATTACACAACAATAAAAACATTACATTGTCACATTAGCATGGTACATTGTCATTAAATCAACCATAAAACTCCTTTCAAAATTCAAAACATATTTGTCTCAAAACGAATTCCAAAATCTCTTATCTTATTCACAAAAATGAATCATTTCTTCAAACATTCATATGAATACAACACGTATCGTCACTGTCATACTATTTCACTCGTAAAATAATATTTAATTTGTAGATAAATTATATTTGTTGTTTAACAAACTGTGTATTTTATGTAACCTGAATGCTTTAACCAAATTTATCATTAAAACACACAATATTTTTTATTCAGGTATATTCATATTTTTCTACTCTACGGCATTGGCAACTCGCGAGACATGTCAACTCACAACTATCACGGATGCGCCGCTTCAGCCTAATGAAGAAATCAGCAAGAAGCAAGACCGCATCGTGCTGGATAAGCGAGCCTGTTCTGGAGCCTACACCAATGGAAAGGACTCGAAGGTATAAATACCTTTTAGATTGATATCCAAAAATGACAATAGGAAAAAACATGGGATTAGGTTATGAGCGTCATACCTAGATGCCTCTGCTCGTAGACTAAAGTTTAATATCCGTCTAAGACTGAGGGGCGAAACGGCTATTATAGTTTAACAATATTGTTCTAACAAATTTGTCCTATTCTGCGTTACTGTGTTTCTTGAAACGCTATAATATTTAATTATTTGCATACGTTTACTGATAACTAACCTTCTGCGGACCAATAAACGGTCAAATACACATGATAAGGTGTGGCTAATATCGCTCCAAGACCACGACTGGCCAAAAATATGAAAAACGAATTCGAAATACGATCCAATTTTGTAGATTTCTTGTCGAACTTCGAGCAATAAATTACGTGAAACGTGAAGAATATCGTCGTGACGTGAAGCACTACAATAATGATATCAACGCCAAGGTTTAAATATTTGATGTATTCCATTTCAGAATGCATTTGGTTTGCAACACTCATCTTGATTTTCGTTATTATTTTAATATTTGAAAATATGGGAAAGATGGGTGTTTAAGAGATGAGGTTTAAGACTTGAACGAAGAAAATAATTGTGAGAGTGGTGTTTATAAATTTGTGTAGCGAAAAGCAAACGGTTGCTATGACACGTTATTTCGAAAAGATGTTTCTCATTCGTACATATAAGCAAAACATAACCTCATCTAATATTGTACTAATATCGTCTAGCATTTGTATTCTCATTAGTATATGTCGGTGCACTTTACTTCGGCAGACGATGCAAGAACTTCTTCAATCGAGCGAAAAATACTGGATACTTACTGGAGTCACAAAGGTTACTTGGCTCTGTGTATTGAATCAATACACAGAGCCAAGTATCCTTTGTGACTCCAGTAAGTATCCCAAGTGACTCCGACTCCGGAGTCGTTGCCACACTGGTATTGATCGACCGGTTTCCTGGGCGACCAGTGAAATTTCGCAAAATTTGAGAGAATCTTGAACCATCCCCCAGTAAGCTAGCCCTCTTATGCTTCGTCTACGCAAGCATGGATTCTGTAATGGGTTTTGTATTTTTCTTTTCCCCAGCCTATGTTTTATCGCAGCGCTGTAGTCTCTACAGAATGGGTTGCGTTGTAAAGCAGACATGAAACACGTCTTTTCGACAGAGACAAAGGCATACACAAACCCATTCTCATGTCTGCGCTGTAATGCTCTTTGCAGTGAAGACAAAATCATTTTATTTCATTTTGGGTGTACACAAAGAAGAACAATTCTAGAAAGAAAATCAAAGCAGCACAGCGAGCTTTGTGCAGACTGGATTTACGAAATGAGCTGCTCGCTGGGTTTTGTAGAGAGCACTGAAATACACAAAACAAAGAAGAGATTGTGATTAAACTAGAGACTGGGAAGAGAATAATACACAAAACCCATTACAGAATCCATTCTTTGCGTAGACATAGTGTTACTCCGTGACAACCAGGCCGTTAAGCCACTTGCACCGCTTATTTTTGGGCATGTGATAGCTTAAAATGTTAGTACGAATGTGCCGAGCATGTTTTTGGAAATATTAAGACCAAAATGTAGACAAGATTTAGACAAATTTTTTAGACAAAAATTTTTACCAGCGCTTATTTTGCCTGTCCGTAAGGCCTGTGCCCCCTTTTTCTGGGAGTGCGTTTTGTTCAGTGCTAATTTTGTCTGTATGCAAACTTATTTTACCTTACCCCATAAACATTGCGAGGCGCCAGAGGCAGCGAGCCAGTCCTGTGGTCGGGCGTGGAGCGCCCGACCTTCCCCCTTGGAATGTGAGGGAATTTAGAACAATTGTATACATATATATGTTGTAGTCCATCTTGAAAATCAGTCCATCTTGAAAATGCGGCCCGGACCACGTTCCGTCCCGAGTCCGCCACGGGCCAGGGAACTCGGGCCGGACCGGGCCCAGCCCGGTAACACTGGACTCCCGTAACACTGTAACGTTAGTAGCGAAGTCGTCTAGTGTAGTATCACTTTCGGAAATTATATTTCTTTCTCAGATGCGGCGAAAATAACTGGACCAGTTTTGATGCGACCTGGCATGATAATTTTACTGTATTTATGACACAAAACACGAATAGCAACGAGAATGCTGCGTCATGGAAACTATTGGCTCGGTTTGATTGGAGAAAATGGGTCGAAAGTTATCAACCTGGTAACTGTCACTATGTTGATCAGATGTTTGAAGACGGCACTCAGCAGGATTTTTGTGTGTGCATGAAAATTAATGTGACGGAGCGTTTTTGTAACAGTTATTTACGGAATAGTATGTTTTTATTTGTTCGGAAAGTTGTTTCAGCGCGAGTTTCTATTTGTAAAATTTGGAAATTCAGCAATTCAAGAGTTCAGATTCATAATGCTTAGATTCCCATAACTAATTTTTCCAAATACCTTTATTCTTTTTATTCTTCATTTTTAGTTTCTCGAAGCACTGTGAATACCCTTGAAATTAAGACAACTCCATATCCAGAAGAACCGTTGTCTGTTATTGACATAGTGGAAAGCAAACAAAATATTTCGGAAAAGGTGCTGTTTACTATTTCGCTGTATATCGTAATTGACCGCCCATCCATAGCTCCCTTTATTTTAGGCAAAATTTGTGATGATTTGGTCAATTTTGAAAATCTGGGTAATTAAAAAAATGAAGTAGCGACCAGATAATTTGAAATTTTTGGATAATAATGTTTGGTGACGGAGATCATTTAAAGGGAGTCGTCTATTAGAGAGTTTATTGTTTACTTTACCATAATATTAGGTTGTTAACAAAGTTTTGATACTAGACGCAGGGTTTGAAACCAGAAAATCAAGGGTCCGGAAAGCCTATATAGGGGTTTTTCGATGCGGGGAATCCGAATTTGACGTTAATTTTGACCTGAGGTATCCCCACAGGGGGTAAATGCCCCTAATAAGGCCCCTCATATACGGTATTGTGCATTTTACGCTGTTTTCGGCCATTTCAGCCGAGATTTTTGGCACACTGGGGTTTTCGAAAAAATTATTATTTTAAATTTAATTGGATTTTTAAAAATTATAATTATTTTACAAAAATAACAACTGTCATTAGGAATTTGTGGAACAAAATTTTGTAAACTGTTTGCAAAATAGTGGGCAGAACGCCAGAAAGTGGTACCAGAGTACCCCGAATGCCAAAAAATGCCTAAAAATCAGAATCAGCGCACTCGAAAACTCCCTGGTGGAAAAATCAGCTATTAATTATTCATTCAAATTTTAGGAATCCAATGCTCTCTTGGAGGAAATTGATGCATTATTGGGCATGAAAAACTGCACGCAAATGAATCTATCCAGGTTTTTGTTTCTGGTAAAACAAGAATTCATTTATCACTTAATTTTTTTGATACGCAAATGTCGCGTTAGAAATCCAACATTTGAAGCAGTGACATATTGGTTCTTGGGGCCTATGTTACATAACATAGGCCTCTGTTCGATTTCGGGAATCGAGAAAACTGGAACCGCGGATCCAAAAACATTTGAACCAAAAACATATGGATATTTTTGGATCAATATCCAGAATTAAATAATTTAAAATTTGAGATTTTGTTATTAATTTTTGGTCGATAACCATTTTTTGGTCCACTAATGTCAATAATCATAACTTTCCATTTTTGGCCTCCGGTTTTAGTCTAAACGGTATCACATCCAGCATAATTCACAGTTTCTCCATATAGATTTGTACCGCCGTTTGCTTTACACAAAATTTTCGAGCGAAAAGTGTAACAATTTAGTTTAACATTTTAAGGCTGCTCAACACGCTCAATTCTCTTATGACAAAGTCGTGTTGCAACATCGATTTCGTCAGAAATATGAGCGTCATGGCACGAAGGAAAAGTGTAAATTGTGCAGAATCAACAGTCGGAGAATGGCCGGTCCTATCACGAAATAGATGAATAAACTCACAATATCAGAGGAATGCATTTGGCATTTCCATATGGATTCCACAAGAAAGTGTGCCGTCAAACCAAAGTGAATGAAGGTGAGAGATGAAGAAAAGGTATTGAAGCTCAAAAAAATTATTCTCTAAATAATAAGTTCAACTTTTGACCGCGAAAGTTTTTGAACAAGAAGAATTTCAAATGCTATCTGTCTCGAAATGAAATTCTTATACTCAATGAGACACTGGTTAGTCTAAAACTTTTTGTTTTAAAATTTCTTTCGCCTGAATTTACACTTCCAGTTTAACTTCTCTTAGTCATCCTTCCCTGCCTATCCCCTTAAGAGATACTCTGCTTCGTTAAATTGTAAGGCATTAACTGATGAGAGACTCGATCTTACAACAATTGTTCGTTGTCTTGCTGTATTGATTCAGAGTTGAAACAGCAAGACAAAATTATAATGGCACAATCAGATTTTTGAATCCCGTTTTCCCGATTTTGTTAGATTTTCATCAAAGTCTGATGATATCGAGATAAAATGGGTTCTTTTTGGCGCGAATTCAGAAATTTGGTTGTGCCATTATAAACTAGAGAAAAAGTTGACATATAAGGAGTAATATCAGATTTATGGCCAATAGGGATCGGCGCACTCTCTCGTCGCATTTTTGGCGAATATCGGCAATTTTTCAAATTTTTTAATGGAAGTTGGAAAATCTAAAGGAACGTTAACCTATATAATTTAGTTGTCTAAAAAGGAGCAAAAAATCCCGATGACGTCACTTTATAAACAGCAGAGAAAAATCAATACTCCCAACATACATTTTTGGCTAGAGAAAAATATCGAGCTTTTGCTATTCGAGCTTTCGTTAATAGCATTGTTATTTTGACGTAAGTCAGCGACTTTTACTAAAAGCTCGGTTATTTCGAAACCGAGCTTTAAACCGAGATTTTGGGAAAAGTAGATGTTTTTTCCAATCAAGAAAACTTTCTTTGACAGAATGGTAGAGCAGCCGAAGTTACACAACTTTTGATTTGGGACATTCTCGGTTTGCAACAAAATAACAACGTTATTAACAAAAGCTCGAATAGCAAAAGCTCGATTTTTTTCTCTATCCAAAAAGTGTATGTTGGGAGAATTGATTTTTCTCTGTTGTTTACAAAGTGACGTCATCGGGATTTTTTGCTCCTTTTTAGATAACTAAATTATCAAGGTTAACGTTTCTTTAGATTTTCCAACTTCCTTTAAAAAATTTGAAAATTTGCGGATATTCGCCAAAAATGCGACGAGAGAGTGCGCCGATCCCTAATGGCCAACATAGTGAAAAGTGGCCTAAAAAAGGCGAGGGGTCACTTCGGAATCGCCCCCCCCCCTCCAAAAACGCATCATACACCCATGGTGTCAATGTGAAAGTTGCTTATCTCGACGAGATAAGCCCAAAAAGTGCGAAAAAAATTCGAAGATTGCTTCTAGAATGTTCTAGAATTTTTGGGATATACCTGACCGTTAGGTATCTGCCACCTGACTAACAGGTTATTTTAACGCACTTTACCTACTGTGTAGGTATGTGATCCTCAGCAGGTACATATACACGGTCAGGTATATCCCAAAAATTCTAGAACATTCTAGAAGCAATCTTCGAATTTTTTTTTCGCACTTTTTGGGCTTATCTCGTCGAGATAAGCAACTTTCACATTGACACCATGGGTGTATGATGCGTTTTTGGAGGGGGGGGGCGATTCCGAAGCATACCCAAAGGCGATTTCATCACCTTGTTTCATCAGATATATCGCTATTGTGAGGCAGGCTTTAGTCTTTAGGCTTACGCAAGCATCATAAAGGGTGTTCAAAAAAAATCCGGACTAGTTTAAACTGCCGCAAATTTGGCGAAATTTGGCATTCCATCACTTGATTTTTAAAAATAGTTGTAGCAAATTTTGTCTAGTTCCCAAAAATATATAACTTGGTTTTTCAATGTCTGATTAAAATTGAAGAAAAATGACATCGAAAGAAGAGACCCTCCGATCCGAAGTGTACAAGTTCTATTCCGAAAATTTAGCTCTCGAATTTGACATAATACGAACTCCTCCAAAATTAGAGCTCCGGCGTTTTCCTCCAAAATCGGCATTTTACAAAATCGAACTTTCACAAAATTAGCTCTAAAATTCATAAAACCTGGCTAAATAATGTCGTGTTTTCGCTATAGTGTTCAGAATTTTGTCTACTTTTATTTGCGTATAAAATTTTTCAAGGCAGAAAGCATGTTAACAAAAAAATTGGAAGATTTCTGCATGGGAAACTAAACTGTCGTGGTGGACTAAATGTCGCATACCCCTGAATTCTGCCTCCGAAACATTAAGGCAAGCTAGATGGGGTAGGTAGAACTCGGGGTAATATTTTTTCTCACCGTGTCATATGTAACTTTTAATCTTAAGAATCACACACAGAGATTTTGCCTGCTAGACAACGAAAACGCGCCACTGCACATTAAACCGGCGAATGCGGATTAAAGATGGCGATCCTATGTATGCGCATGCATAAATTTGGATCGCCAGACGCATACAGAAAAAAACGCGGAAATAGTTCTGGCTTTGAACTTGTACTTAAACCGTGGACCTGGTTCCAGATCATTTTTTAAAACTTTTACTTGCCCTTCCAAAATTTCTTCAGCAAACATGTTACTATCAAAAGGTTGCTATTCGCTGTGCTCTGTGTGGTCCGACTATAGGTCGGATTATCTCTGAATAATCTCCGTTATAAATTAACTTTGCTAGAGGGTAGGGAATCGGGATATTTTTTCACCGTGTATATGTAATTTTAATCTTAAGAATCTACACACAGAGATTTTGCCTGCTAACAACGAAAACGCCCACGCACTTACCGGTGAATGCGGTTTAAATGGCTCCTTTATCGCATGCATAAATTTGGATCGCCAGACGCATACAGAAAAAAACGCGGAAATAGTTCTGGCTTTGAACTTGTACTTAAACCGTGGACCTGGTTCCAGATCATTCAGTTTTCAAAACGTTTCTCCCTACTTACCCCTTCCAAAACTTTCATTCACCAAACATGTTCTCATCAAAAGCCGTTGCTATTACCGCTGTGCTCTTCGCTGTGGTCCTGACTATAGGTACGGACTTATCTCTGAATAATATACCGTTATCAATATAACTTTGTCAAAGCTAGGGAATCGTGACATTTTTAACTGATAAATTTAAAAATTGGAAAAAATGTAAGGTAACAGAAGGTTTCAGATACATAATCACTATTCTTCAACCCATTTTAGATGCATCCAAGCAAGTTGGAGGTGCCCGTACTTGCTCTTCCAACGGCACCTGTGGCTTCGTGACTGCGGTACTGACCCAGCAAGGTGCTCAAGCGTGCGATTCGTGCATTAACGTCTGCGTCGATTGCCGGAACCAAGGACTCCAGTGTAACCCTGATGCGGACTGTAGTGCAGATGCAGACTGCAGCCAATGCAATTGCAACTGTCACTGAGGAACTGAGCTGGCCGATGCCCAATCCGATCAGATGAACCGAAATCCGAACCTACACGAGCTTCTTTAAAATATCCACAGTAGTAATACAGTATCCAATGTTTAGTAAATAATAGTTTAATCAAATCGCTTCTTTGAAATATCCGCAGTAGTATTATAGTAGCCAAAGTTTAATGAATAAATATTTCAGCAAGATTGATACATTGTCTATAATAAATGTTTCCTTCAAAAAATAGAATGGCAAAACTTTTGAAAAAGTGTAAAGAACCCAATTTTTTGTTCCGTAGACCGCCAGATCGGACCCCGATCTGGTGGAGTAATGACAATCAGAAAAAAGCCGGACTCGATAACAAAATTATTAAGTTCAAATTTGGGTTTCCCGCGTGTCATGCCTGTTTTTACCAAACTTTGGAAACATTCCGATTGCTCCCAAAAATTTTTTTGCTTCAAATATCGACGTGCTTTGGACAAGAACCTCGATAGAGGTTAATTTCCCATTTTTACCGTCAAAATTTTCAAAATTCTTTCAGGAAAAATTACTTTTTGGCTCTTTTATTCATGTGACCGTAAAATGAAGTCGTCTTACCGGTTGAACTATGAACATTGTCGAAGCAGTATACAAGTCGATGACACAGGTCTGCGACTGTAGGGGCGAATCTCGGCATACAACCAGCCAAATAAGGAAACTATTAAAAAATACACCCCAAATAGCACAAAGAGCAATTCACAATGAGAAAAGCGGTAAATTTGATAACTTGTATGACGACGCATAAGAATGAAAAGCTAAAGCCAGAACTATGGTTTCTTTCATTGTACGTCAGCCAAGAGCAGGTAAAGTACAAGTTAATGAAATTTTCTCATGAAAATTCTTACTCTGTTTTTCAAAAGCAAATCATGAAAAATTTTCATAGACTTATTCTTTCAAATTTCACAAACTATAATTCTAGCTTGATCTTTTCGTTCTTTTTCGTTGACATAAAAGTTATCAAATTTATTGCATACCCAAATTGTAATTAGCCTGCAAATTTTGCATGATCTGCTTTTGAAAAACAGAGCAACAATTTTCATGAAAAAATTTCATTTACTTGTACTTTACCTGTCATTATCTGGCGTACAATGAAATTAAGTACACTTTAAGAATGCTGACAATAATATAAGTTCCAAAATCTGTACTCTATATTCGGTATGAAACTGTTTTGGAAGCTTCTAGAATTTATTAAAATAAAAACTTGTTAAAAAATGAATGAATCGACTGTCGTGACAGGAGAGGGATGGTTACTTAAAAAGTAATACGGTATTTGTCATTCTTTTCCGTTCGGGCCATATTTCTCTGAATTCTATATGAATTTCGTCACCGTATTAGTATCCGGAAACTCATCCGAAAATTTTATTTGTCTGCTACTATCCATCTCTCCAAATTGTCGCTTACTCGACTCCCAATTTGGCATGGCCGTACATTTTTTATTTCAATATGCAACAAAAATTTTATTATCATTCACAATAAATAAACCGTGTCTATTAAAGTTCAATGATCAAACTTCGCCTTATCTCAACTGCTTCGCACACCTGGAGGCAGTATCCAATCGCCAAACTCTTTTCTTTCCGGTGAATGTTTCTCGACCTCTGTAATCGTCTTTTCCTCTAATGACTCATCACTTGCAGATTTTGCTTTGCTGTTTGATTTACGCCGTGTCTCCTCATTGCTCCCGCCCTTCCACAAAGTGCACCTGCCTCCTTCATCATTGCTATTGTCCAAAGGCACATGAATTGTTCCTCCGGCTGAGGACTTGATCACCCTTTCTTTACAGTTACTTTTCACCTCAATCCAGGATCCGCAACTGTAACAGTGCACCCGAAACCAAAGTTTGGATTTGCCGGTCAAAATTAGTAGCACGCGAATATATCCTGAAACCCAAGAATCCGAACAGACTGCATAATTGGAATTTTTAAACATAACGCCAAAATTGCCAAAATTAATCAAAAATTTGAATGAAGCCGGATAAAATTCGAATTCCAATTTTTGACGATTTACAGGAAAGTTTTACAAAAAAAAATTTCTCGTACTGTAACTGAACTCAATCTTGTATTTCGGTTTGAATCGCCCGCGCTTCTCCACTTTAATTGTGCTTTGAGTTGTGAGGGGTAATGGGAAGTGAGGCCCATCGTTTCCAGGGATCATGGGTTTGAAAGACTCCTGCGATATGTCGTCCTCTTTGTAGGAAATTTTGACAACTCTGCGCTCTGATTTGACTTCGAGATGGGCCTGCCATGGAAAAGGTGGAATTTGACTCGGGAATTCACCGCTCTCTGGCGAGTTGTCATTTCGATCGATGTAAGGACTGAAAATATCTCAGTTTGTCATTGCATAAGAGCCGCAGGATTGAGATTATTTCAATGTTTGTAAGGAATGTGAACGTTTCAGTTTTTTGGCTTCACATCCAAAATTTCAATTTTTGGAGAAATATGACCAGTTTCAGGTAACAATTCGAATTTTTCATCATTTTTGTCCAAAATGGCAGCTTTTTAGGCGCTACGACAAGAACGATCACAGATTCGGAATTAGGCCATAGGAATTACCCTAAACCAACCTTGTACCAAAAAAGTAAAGAAATACGCCCCTTTTCTTTACTTCCATATCTCGAACATTAATGCGCTCTCTGGTGCCCTTATGGTCGCCACTGAGTGCATTCTTATAAGTGCTTCCTGTATTCCCTCTTGATTAGCCCCTTCGGACTAAATTATTCAACCCCTCTGGACAGGTGCTAAACTAGGGGTGAGGCTAAATTAGAACATGGGGTAATCCAGAGGGAATACGGTATTTTGTTTTCCAGAATTCCCACCCGAAACGCCGGAACGGCATCCCCAGTCCGGTGGACATGTTTGCAATTACGTCGTTTTTGATCCACGCAGATCCCATGTTGCGTAAAATTTGTAAGCAGTAGACGATCGTAGTTTTTTCAGGATAACTAATCATAATATTAGTTTAACTGCGAATCAGTTCCAAATTAAGTGCTAAAATTTACTGAAAATAATAGTTTTAAAAGGCAAATACCGTAAACTCTCTAATTTAACCCCGGGGGTATTCAATCGACCTCCAGAGGGGGCAAAATTAGAGGGGGGGGATAAAAATAGAGATTAACGGTAAAAAAATATTTGCCGTTTTCTGTGTTATTTAAGGCTTTTAGCGCGTTTTCTTCTATAGGTTGTTTAAGGGTGGTCTTTGATGTTGGAGTTGGAGGATGCTCATCGTGAATTAAATCAGGAAAGGTAAACTTGAGGCATATGATGTTGCTGGTATCTAACGGAAGTAGTTATTTAACTTACCGCCATTTGCCGTCGAACCGCTTTCTTTTGCACTTTTCATTTGGCTCATTTATAAGGTCACATCCGGTATAAATTTTTATATAGTCGAAAATGGGCTGCAAGTCGTACACAGAGTGCTGAGCACCGCTAAATCCTTTTTCGTGGCCGAATCTAAAAATTGGGCTTTGGTAAAGTCATAGAAAACCTAAAAGTCAATATATTCCTATAAAATCGTATAAAACTATGCTCACCCAAAATAGGTCATATAACAGCCCACAAGGTCGCTCACACCATATCCGTAGAATGTACAGCTGAACCCATCGGAGAAGTTCATAAAATTATGCGAAAAACGAAAATCGCTCCAAGGGAATCCATTTGCAACATGGAGGTTGAAGGTGACTAAAACTTTATTTGAGGAGAAATAAAATGCTGTTGGGCAGCAGATGTAAATTCTCATTGTCTTTAATTTTTCTGAAATGATAATATGGCTGGCACTTGAGATACAAAATTAGAAATTTTCAAAATGTTGAAATAAAAAATATCCCAATCAGTGTACTGGTTATACAGTCGAGTCTCTGATTAACGCGGGTCAGGGAACCGGCCTAAATCCGCGTTAATCTCGGACCCACGTTATTCTGAGACTTTATATTTTTATAGCGTAAAACCTCCCAAAAATGGGTTGATTGAACTTTTTATCCATCTGAGTCGATAATTTTAATGATTTTAGCCACTTTTAGCTAAATTTTTAGTAAAATCACTAAAAATTAGGAATAGTTTTCTCTATAACTTTTTTTTTCCGCCGAAAGCGGAGCCTAAAAAATCACAAGGTCCATATTGTTTCCAAAATCTGTCAAATATTGTATCAAAATCCGCGTTATTCTGAAACAATTTTTTTATTTTTACTAGTAAAATCTATGGGATCGGGCAAAATCTGCGTTATTTCGAGACCAGCTTTATTCAGTGATTCGCCATTTCTGTCAAGACACAAATCGGGCTACAATCCTTTTCTGCTGTTTAATTTAGTCTTAGTTTAGCCATTGGATTGCAGATTGGTTTAACATTGGATACAAAAATGCTGCGCAAATGAAAATAAATACCTAACAAACAAGGTACGAAAAGTAATTCCATCACAACATTGTATGTCTTCATTTCGGTTCTACTATAGCATTGACTTTAGCTCAAAAATCGAGAATTAGCAGCGATTAAAATTCGGGAAACAACAAATTTGTCGACGCTTTTTTGAATATAATTCAGCACAATTAAAATATTCTTTGCACTAAAGTTTTCCATGACTCATCTATCGCATTGTTTGTATAGCTGTTCTCGGATTTTTCCGTTCAGTTTTCATTCTGGCTTTTGTTGAAACTTTTAAAGCTTTGAAAATCCTTTGAGTTCTTTTCAATGCAGCACTCATAATGATCTGAGTAAGCACAAATTCAAATGACTAATGGAAGTGACGTGAAGTTTTCCGTGGTTAAAAACTGAAATAGTGAAATGAATGAAGTACTGTTAAATCTTCTGTACGAAAGTGGCATCATTATTATTTGACATATGATGATGCAAAACGCAGTGACAATAAAACCTTAATGAAGTTGTTTAAGATAAAAAGTTTTCTGGAAGATTAAATTATATTTGCTCATACCGATTTTATGATATTATCATTCAACGGAACATAAGACATAACCTTAGCAAATTTTCTACACAATCTTAATATAATTACTAGCCATGGAGGAGTGCCTTCAGCACTTGATTTTTGGGCAGTATTTTCCGCGATTGGATTGTACGCCCATCGCGTCCTTCAGCTGCTCCAAGGGAAGAAATGATTAGAGTTCGGTAGTACGTCCGGTGAGGCACCCATAAGAATATATGAGCGTCTCTTATAAGCTAACCTAAGAATGCACTTTCAAAAACTTCCCAGCCATAAATTAATACATAATTACTAGGGCCAGGATTTTTAGGTCTTTTCCTAAAAAAACCTAAAAGACCTAAAAAGACCTATTTTGGCCATTTTTGGGAAATTTTAGGTCCGATCCTATTTTGCATAAAATCATAATTTTATGTTCCTAAAACCGGCATTTTCTCAGATTTTTACAAAATTTTCAAAAAAATTGGTCGTTTTTTCCAATTTTTGTGGAAATTTTTTACTTTTGAGGCTTTTCTGTGAAAATTTTTACTTTTTTGGCATTTTTTATGTAACATAAAAATTTTTCATTTGAATCCAAATTTTAGCGCCTAAAGGCAAAATGCGCCAAATTCGGAAATTTGAACCGGTATATTCGAAAAATTTCGCCAATTAAAGTGAACATGGTTAAAAATGTGTAAATGTTTAATAGCTATGCTATATATACTATATATTTACAAAAATTACGGTCTTAAAATAACTTTTCTGGTGTAATTCGATCCTAAAATAACCATTTCGGTCATTTTAGATGGACCTAAAATGGCCTTTTTTGGGACCTTTTTAGGATCCTAAAATGCGATTTTGGGACCTAAAAATCCGGTCCCTAATAATTACATTCACACTTTGAAAAAAACTATATATTTTACCACAACTTTATTATTGGTTTGGCCGGAAATTCCTGTCGGTGTTTTTTATGTCGGCCATTCTTATCAGTGATCAATAATTTCTTGGGAAGTGTTTATACTATTTAATGCACAAGAGAGTCCTTTATTGGAAAATGTGGAAAATCAACCAAACAAACACTTCAGGACTTGAGCTGGGAAGTGTTGCCACATCCTGCATACAGCCCAGACTTGGCCCCGTCAGACTACTGGTTGTTCCGGGATTTGGCCAACGAAATTGCAGAAAAAGACTTTGAAAATGATGACGATGTCAAAAATCACCTTGATTTGTATTTTGCTCGTAAAAAGAAAATTTTCTGGGAAAGAGGCATCCGCCTTTTACCAGTAAGATGGACACACATTGTAGATCATAATGGTGATTATTATGAAGAACATTGATGAATAAATGTTTGATATATAAACGTTTAAAAACACCGACAAGAATTTCCGGCCAAACCAATATTTTATCAGCGTTACGTTATTTTGAAACATGTGCCACAAATCAGGGCATTCTTTGGATTCCAATTAATGCATTATTGCATTATTTTAATTTTACGGCATAGCAAATCGCGTCATAAAACTTACTTAATTTATGTTTTTTGTTAAATTTTGTTCACACTTGGTTACAAGTTTCACTTATGAATAGCGAACTGCAGTTGAATTTCATTCTCCGACAGAAAAGACTTTCTCCTGCCAATCGTCGGGTGTGGCCCAGACTAGAGAGCGAAAATTTTCAATTTTCGAAATTCGAAATCGAAATTGGGTTTCGATCGAAATCGAATTTCGGAAAATTTCGATCGAATTTCGATTTCGTCCGCTCTCTAGCCCAGACACACTTTCCCACTGGCTAATTTTAAACACTTATGGCATAATTATTTTCTCCCATTGAGCTGTTTAAACTGCAAACAAAATATTTCTTCTCAACTAATATTGTACTAGCGCGTTTTGATATAATCAAGTTTTAATTCACTTTTAATTTTAAACACATATGTTATAATTATTTTCTCACTAGCGCGCTAACGCGCACTAGCGCGCGGGGAGTCTATATCAGTATGCCTTTTCTATATCAGTATGCCTTTTCTATATCAGTATGCCTTTTCTATATCAGTATGCCTTTTCTGTTCTAACTTCACTCACATTCCAGGGGGAAGGTCGGGCGCTCCGCGCCCGACCACAGGATTGGCTCGCCACCTGCGGTGGCTCGCAAACTCAGACTCAGTCTGAGTTTGCCTCAGTCTGCGATTGTCTCAGTCTGGGTTTGGCTCAGTCTGAGTTTGGCTCAGTCTAAATTTGGCTCAGTCTAAGTTTGGCTCAGGATTCCCCGTATCCGAAAACCCCCAAGTGCCAAAAATCGGCTCAGTTTGACCCCAGTTCGACCACATTCGACCATGTCGAACATTGTTCGACCCCGGGGTCAAATCCGACCTCAGATTCGAATTCCCCGTACCTGAAAACCCCTGAGTACCAAAAATTTCGACCTGATATGGCACAAAACCATAAAATACAAAATTTGTAGTTTGTAGTCAAAAAACCGTGACGGACACCAAAATAAGGCATCAAAGATCAAAACGTCCGGCGGACGCACGGAGGATCGTCACTAACTTATTATAATGATACACATCTGTTTAATGTATTTAAGCTAAAGACAAAACATATCTTCTCATATAATATTGTACTAAACCTTTTATACCTGCAGATTGTACATCATTTTAATTCCCTAGTCTCCCACTTTTCAAATTTTGAAATATAATAAAATTCCGATGAATTCTTCACAAAAAATTTTTACTGAAATGGAATATGTAAAATATTTAAACCTAGGATCTGATATCGTAATTACACTCTGTAACGTCACAACGATTTTCTTCACGTTTCACGTAATTTATTGCTCGAAATTTGGCAACAAATCTACAAAGTTAAACAGTATTTCGAATTCCTTTTTCATATTTTTTGCTTGTACGAAAACCCCGTTTATAAATTTTTGGAAGATATTTTCCACGTTTTACTAATTTTTGTTCACAATTTTAGTTATTCCGAAAAAACGGTTTTAGCAGTCTTATTGTACAGTTTGTGGACTACAAAGTAGTTTTTACGGAATAATTTTTGGTTTGAGTATCGGCGAGATATGAGATTTTTTCCGTCACCATACTTTTGAAGAAAATTAAGAAATGTTTTTGTTAGTGTTCAAAATTAAAAATTTTAGAAAGCAGCGTGATAGAAACGTAATACGTCCAATAGATCAAATAACTGCAAATTTTGTCTAGTTTTCAACGATATATAACTTCAATACTTTATCGCATGAAGTATTCAATATTTCACAGAATGTGTACAATAACCTCAAAATTCATTTTAGGTTTTCATATATTTTTTGTTTTTTGAACATGATTTTTACTTATCGGAAAAGTCTGTATAACTAGACTTATTCTACATTCTGTGCTCTACCACACACTTTTTACAGATTTGTCTTTCGTTGGATTATCCCTGAGTTATGAGCGTTTTTCGACACCATACTTGCCCAAAATTTATACACCCCCCAAAAATTTATACAGGGGGTGTATAATAAACATTGTGTGATATTTTAAACATTTTGTGAGGTGATATATAAAAGCTATATACCAGATGAAAGCAGACAAAATGGGCAACAAAATAATACCAATCACTCATAGTCAATCATTCATTCTAAAAGAAATATGCGTAATTGAAAAGTGGCATCAGAACTTATTAGCCACCCGATATTTTGTAAGCTCGCGATGTATTTCTTTTTTTAAATATGTTCTATGAGATGAGAGGATGAAATCTAAACAATAGATTTTTTTTCTCGAAGCTTCTAGAAGGTTCTAGAAGCATTTTTTGTGTTAAAAATAGGTATATCTCGAGATAGAAACATGTATTTGAGACGGTGTCAAAGAATAAAATGTTTCTTTTGTTGAGACAAAAGTTTTTAGAAAAATGAAAAAATTTCTCGAAGCTTCTAGAAGGTTCTAAATTGGTAAAAATGTGTGTTTTTGAAGAGAAAAACGTGTGACACGTGTCATATAGCTAAAATTTTATGCTGAGAATGAATTTTCAATTAGTTTTTTTTTATTTTGGAAGCTTCTAGAATGTTCTAGAACATTTTGGTATTTTTGACATTTTCGTGAAATTTTCACGTGATACATGTTTTATAGATAGAAAATTGTGCTGAGCATGAATTTAAAATCTGTTTCGTGTTTTAGAAGCTTCTAGAACGTTCTGGAATGTTATAGAATATCTATTTTCAAGATTGTTCAAAATTTGTGAATAAAACACATCGGCGCCAAATGTACGGGAGCCGTCTCAAAATGCGTCACAGCCATGTTTTTGTCGTTAAAATGTCGAGATTTTTGGTACATACCCTAATTTGGGTACGGCGAGTCCGAATTTGACCTCAGATCATGGGTGGTCCCGCCACGAAAGTTGGGAAAATTGCATTTTTTGGTAAAAAATGGCCCAAAAATGACCATTTTTGATGCGTTACGTCAAAAATAATTGCAGATTCGGACTCAGCGCATCAAAATACACCTAAAAACACATTTTGCAGACATTCCGAAAAAATTTCATTTTTTGGCCATTTTTGACCATAGGGGGTACCACATGGATTTTGAAAAAAGTCGATTTTTTGAAAATGTGGAAAATATTTCTGCAATGAGTGTTTTTAGGGGTAATTCGATGCGCTGATTCCGAATCTGCAATTAGTTTTTTCATATCACGTCAAAAATGGCCATTTTCGGACGATCTGTTGAGCGTTTTTCGTCTCAAGTTCGAACCCCAGGTCCGTCAATCAATTTTTTTCTCGCGAAATTACTATCTTTTGTTAACAAATAACACCAAATTCATATTCGGCGGATATTAATTGATTAAAAATTTGGAACTGTAAAATGAAATACCGTCAATACGAATTTTCTGGCACCATTTTGTGATAATTTTCGCCCAAAATCGTCAAAAACCGCAATTTTCCCAACTTTCGTGGCGGGACCACCCCCGATCTGAGGTCAAATTCGGATTCGCCGTATCCGAAATAGGGTAACTAGCAAAAATCCCAGTCCATTTCGGACATACTGCTTCGCATTTTCTCCAAAATACACAAAAATGGCAATTTTTGGGCAAAAAAACCTAAAAAATTTCATAATGAGCAAAAGCTGTGTGGTATGTTTGAAAATTTATGAAAAAGTAAAATTTGAGGTGTTACTCGATCATATTTGACAAGTGAAATATTCGTCCGTACGATTATTATTTCTAAATCGGGTCTCAAAGTTGACTCATTTAACACTGAAAAACGCAAAGTGTAAACTAGATTTTGAATGCGCGCGGGCAAAGCCCGCGCGCCCTATGATTTTGGAAAGAAATTATTCAGAGATAATTATCTCATTTTATATTTGCAGTGGAATAAAAACATTTACATTTTTAACAATTTATTTACAAAGGAAACATAAACAATACAATAAAATAAAATAAACTGGAGCAAAATAACTGAGGTTAGACGCTGTTGAGCCGGAGGAGCCATAGGAGTAAATGTTGAAGAGCCAGAGAAGAGTTGTCCAGAGAAGAGCCAGGGAAGAGAGCATGAAGAGAAGCTTTGTGTTTGCGACAGTTAATCGGATCTGAAAATTTACCAATAATTTTCTATAACATAAAAAACAGGAACTTACATAAAAAGCCAGGAAATGTGCGGGCGCATTCGCATCATCCAACGGAGAGAGAAGAAGGAGTTCTAAAATGTTTAAGTTAATTTATGTTGCCCTGAAAATCTAAAACCTTACCTGGAGATGCGAATTTCCCAAGGAGAGACGTCCAAGCGGTCCCCACAGCGAGTTCAGCGAACCCCGCGAGACTTGAACTTAGCGCGCGCTTGTTGAAAGAGAAAAGCATTTCCTGAAAATAAAACTTGTACTGATATTTTAAATAATTTATGAAATTTTACCTGGCAAAGAATTGAAGATACCAAAGAATAAGAGAAGAAAGTTGAAAGTCATCAGAAAAGTCTAAAAAATTTATTATTATTTTGGTGAATACTTAAAATGTAAAACTTACTTTTAAAAGTGGAAGAAGGCGACGGATGGCTCTTTATGGACAGCCAAGGGCAAGCTCCATACGGCGTCTCAGTCCTCCAGAAGCTCCTTGAAAACCACGTTCTTAACCAAATTGTGTTCTCTTGCTGGATTCAATTGAATCTTTAAATCAGCCATTTTTC
The DNA here is from genome assembly GCA_022814885.1 of Ditylenchus destructor. Classification (NCBI taxonomy): domain Eukaryota; kingdom Metazoa; phylum Nematoda; class Chromadorea; order Rhabditida; family Anguinidae; genus Ditylenchus; species Ditylenchus destructor. The sequence continues at coordinate 92,452 of JAKKPZ010000140.1, read as the reverse complement.
TGACTCTTGATGCCGCAACATATAATTGTCCGTGACTGAATACATCGTTGATCAAATTTACTCCAACAAAGTTGAATGTTTGGCCCTGGCTTTTGTTGATAGTCATCGCAAATGCAAGTTTTACTGGAAATTGGTGCCTGCGAAATTTGAAGGGCAGCTTTGGATCATCAGAAACAAATGTTATTCTTGGAATAAATATTACCTCTCCTTTCCTATCTCCGGTCAAAATAATTCCTTGAATCAAATTATCTTTTAGTTCCGTAATTATTACTCTGGTTCCGTTATTTTGGCCTTGTGATGAGTTTAGGTTTCTGATAAGCATAATGATTGCATTGACTTTAAGTTTCAGCTCGTGACTGGGCATACTATTTAGATCAATGGCATTGAGGACTTCAATAGGATATCGCTCTGTGTTGGTCAGATTATTGTCTTGCGACAAAACATCGACACTTGTATAGACTTTTTCCTGTCCTTCAATATACATCAGAACCTCATCACAGATATCATTAGCATCCTTATTCAGAGGTGTCAAAATTACACGCTCATGCAATGCATCGTAATTTTTGGTAGCCAAAGCTGTTCCATACACATCATTTATCACGTTGTCACTTAGACATTCCGTTGGAAACTCAAAATGACCCTCATCTCCATCCTGCATTTGACCATCGCCTAATTTTTGTAAAGTTTCCACAAATTCAACTTCTTCAGGATTTACTCTCTGATTCTGAGTTAATTTGAAGGAAGGTCTAAATAACGGCCATAATTCACTTCGTTTTATACTTTGACCGATAATTTGAGCTTTAGTGCCCTCTTTCACAACTGGTGCGCATTGTCTGAAGTCACCTCCGAGGATTATAAGCTTTCCAGCAAAAGGCTTCCTACTATTACACAGTTCTTTCAAGGATCTATCAAATGCTTCCAATAAATATCGATCAGACATTGGCGCCTCATCCCAAATGAACAATTTAGCCTCAATTAATTGTTTGCCTCTGATGACATTTTTCGAAAACTTGGTGATTGATTTCTCTGTAACTGGCGGATAGATTCCTGCAGTATAATGAACAGTTCTGCCTTCTGGCAATAAATCCGCTGCCATCGCAGTAGAAGCCATACTTTTCACTAATTTCCCTTTACTCATGAAATCATGGTATATTGCCAGGTAAGTGTATGTTTTCCCTGTTCCTGCAGGACCTTCCAAATAAAAACAGGTTTTTTCGGGATTTTCCGTTTCACTTCCTTCTTGTACCATTGTGAAAAATTCCTTCTGTTTTTCATTCATTGTAACAAACATGGTTTCTGCAATATTTTTATGCTGTATACTTGTCATCGTCATAGTGATATCATTGAAACTTATGTCTGGTTCAGGCATTCCGGCTACAGATGTGATCGGCTCACCTTTTTCAGTAAAATATAAGTTTGCTATGTCCGCATATGCTTTTTTATAGGCCAATGTTTTTACTTCTTCAGATGCATCAAGTTCATCAGTGCGACAGCCATGGGCAAGTTCACTACTTCGAAGTAAAATATGCAAATAGTCTTCAGCGAGATGCTCTCTGAACATAAGCCACAAATCATATGGTTTAACGGGATTGCAGTAAATCAGTATATTGACAAATAAAATTCTCATATTTCGTGGCATATTACTCAATTTTGCATCATTTAAGGCTCGCTCCCATTCTTGGTCATCAGTGGTTAAACCACGTTTCAGGCATGCTTCTTGGTATGTCTGATATACTGTGTCGTTTACTGTTCTCAAATATTCAAAACTTGTAGGGCCTCGAACATGCAAAAGTAAAATACGCAAATGGTACAACTCAGTTTGTGATGGATAAACATCATACATCATACCCAAATTTGTGCTTTTCTTGTAATATTTACCGTCAGGCCGCCGAGTTTCTGTTTTAGTACCTCTGTCCGTTGGTTTCCAGTTTCGAACTTGATCTTCCCATGTAAAATATTCCGGGATTTCCCAATAACACAAATTTTTGGCAAATTCAGAATGTGTGCTATCCTTGCAGAGTTTAAAAAATGCTGTTAATTGGGTATCCTTGGCCAACTTTTCTTTAATTTGCTCTTGCGTTTCTTTCTTTGTCCAATATATTGGTTGCTGATTTTCGAGATGAATTTTCAAATCTTTAATTGAATGACTCCTTCTTTGCAGCGGGAATTCAAAAATTCTATGAAAGGCCTCTTGAGCTGAGACAATTCTTGCATCCAAATGCTCTAATATTTCGTTTCTCTCTTCATCAACAACATTGAAAGCTCCCTTGGAAGGTCCTTTGTACGTATATTTGTACAAATACTTGTATAGCATAATTCCGGAAACGGCTTCTATGTTTATATGGCATTTATATTTCAGCAGCAAATATGGATTATATGGCACGACATAGCGATTGTCAAACTCAAAGTTGCCTTTTTTGTATGTTTTACCAGTGTCTTGTCTTTTATAGAGCGGTTTGCCGCCATTTTCTCTAAATTTAGTAGACTCTTGGAATGCAAACGGAAAATGCTTTTTACAATAGTTAAGCTGATTATTCCAGCATGCGGAAGATGGAGTGCATGGTCCATGAATCATATATTTTACACACAATTGATATAATTCCGGTTCAGTTTCCGGGTCCGGAATTTCTGCACGAATAAATTTATCGATGTCTTCTGTTGTTTTCAGCTTGTGTTTTTCATTCAATGTAAACAACGCATGTCCATGGGGGTTTCCCCTCATTTGCCATTCATTAACTGCACTGTAACAGGCCATTTCCCCAAAAGTTGGTTTTCCATTATCTTCATTTTTCCATATTAGCTCAATAAAATCGCTATAAATCAACTCAAAGGCTCTCGCAACCATATCAGGTCGGAAATTAGTTTGCTGTTGTATTGCTTCTTCGTCAGTCAGCTGTATGTTAATTGCCTTTTTTAGATCCTCATTATCTGAACCAAAAGTAATGGTAATAAAGAGGTCAGGTGGTCCAAATCTTTTTGCCATAATCATGCTTTTACGGAACTGTTCTTGATAATACTTTATAGAACCCGGATAGTCGGAATATAAAATATGCTTTCTGGCAATATCATCCGTTTCCTCATCAACGAAACTTTGCTCAACATTAGCTGCTTTGGCAGATTTCATGGAAGAGTTCTTTTTCTTTTGGAATTCAAGCAAATCCCCTTCAATCCTTGTCCACATGTCAACACCCCATTGATGTAACAACTTTTCGCCAAAATGAACTGGATTGAAATTTGAATTATGGATGTCTAATGGTCTGAAGGAAGCATTGTACTTTATGTATTCACGTCGGGAAATATATACCCTTTTTTGCTTTGGATTCGGATTTTGGTACGGCATTTCGATTTCCCAACCTGTTTCACCGTTAGGATAAAAAAGAGGATAGCTCATAGGATCGAGGTATTCAGATAATGTCGAAAAATTGCTAATGGCACCGTTTGTTTGGTAAACTGTCACATAAGATTTCGGCACTTCGCCTTCAGTATTAGTGACATATACAGCAGCTACTTCATTTGACTCGACAGGCGGTAAATCGTTTCTTGTCTTGGCTTTCTGATCAAAAACTAAAGTTACTTTTTTTGGCTCTTTATTGTTTTTTCTCGCTTCCTGTATTTGCTTTTCCTCAATTTCATACATCATTTTGTATGCTCCAATAAAGGGATTCTTAATATTTCTAAGCTCATGTTCAATCTCAAAAAATAATTCTTGGCTAATTTTCTCATTTATTGGATTACTGGCTCTCAAATGTGCTGCTTGCTGTGTGTCCAAGAAAAATAGCTGACCGTATGACGGATTTTGACCAGGATTTGGATGAGCAGATGTATTAAACAAATGGTATAATGGACCCTGTATGCGATAATGATATTGACCTTTGAGATTACGAACATGTGCTTTTAAAGACACAAAGCTAAAAGAGGAGTTTAAATTTCTTATGAAATCGTAAAACTCTCGATGCTTGGGATGCTGTTTTAGGAACAACGATTTCAATACTGGTGGAAAAACTTGAGGATTTTCCAATTCAATTTTACCCAGAGAACAGCACATATCGTATGTCCGGTTATTTTTGCCTTTTTTATTTTCGTCTCCTTTAGCTTCGTCCTTGAAATGCAGTGCGCTACAGCTTATACATTGATAATCAAAAGATCCCAAAGAGTATGCGCTAATATCATTGACATTGGATACCGTTCCAAGCAAAATTTCAGAGTTTTTTCTGCTATTTTTTTCGAGACTTCTTCTATTTCTAACATTAGTTTGACGTTGGCTTTTATCTGATAAACGTTTACTTTTTTCGGCAGCAGACTCGGAAGCAATTTTTTGAGCTTGGTATTCATTTTGAGACGATAAACGTTTTTCTCGCTGACCGGGAGTTTGGTTTTCACGACATTTTTGTTGCCATTTATTCTGATTTTGTTTCGCTTTTATATTCTCCTTTCTCAAAGTTAAAGATGATTTACTTTTTCCTTTTGGTCTACCACGTGATTTTACAATAGGTGTATTATCATTGTTTGCTGTAACGATGTTTAATTCGTCCGTGGATACAACGCAAGCAAATTCATGTGATAAATCATTATTGGAAACTGTTGCATCCAAATTAGTCCCGTTTTCAAATGCAGCAATTAAAGCGTCAGAGTCGACTCCGGCGTTTGATGACAATGTTTCAAAAATTTCGGGATCATTGATATTGCAATGAGAAATGAACGCTTTTATTGATGTATCAGCTGTTGAAGATCGAGAATTAGTTTCGAGCCATTTATTGTACATTTCGTTTAGCAGCTGAACAGCATTATTAACCGTGAAATCAGAGTCCAAATTCAAAAAGTCATTCTCACAGCCAAGGGCAAGTTGAGAATTTGACGTTTCTGAATGATCATTGTGTGAATCAACCGCCGTTTCAGAATATATATCAATCGATTGCAACATTTCGGAATTGTTAAGGGCTATCTTATTCAACACTGCATCGCTCCGGGGCAGGAGACGACTGAAATAATCAACTTTTGAACTTTCAGACTTATAACATTCAGACGTTTTTTCCCGGCGAGGAGCACCATCTTCGTCAGCGGCTTGCCTAAATAACACAAATATTAATGAGTCAAAAACAAAGCAAAGTAAAAGTTAAATACTTTTAAACGTTTTCTGAAAGAAAAGTTTGTAAGTCATTTGTAAAAAGGAACGAAATTTTTTTGATTACCTAACAGGAACCATATAAAATATTCGCTCAAAATAATTCCCTGAGTAATTATACAAATCGCTAATATTTTCAGCATTGGAATTACGGCAAAACTACGGAAAATTCAAAAAATAATAAACCTCAACATTTTAGGAATAAGTCATGAAATTTGTAACAAATTCGATATTATACGAAAGCAAAAGTCTTGAAATTTGGAGAGATTTGACTAACCATACCATAAACATTAAAAAGCGTACCTGGAATCCGTTCGGCTCCGCTTAGCATCAACTGGAGGCTGCGTCTCAGCATTCTTCTTAGCTTTAGCACGGCTGCGAGTTTCCATCGGCACTTGTGGCTTTGACTGTTTCGGCGGCATTAAACACGGCGGAGAATCAGTAAGCTGAAAATTAAAGAATCAGATTAAAAGCACTTAAAAATATATAAGTGAAATGCATTAGTAACATAAATTAGGTAAAACTACATCGGAAGATGATAATATAAGGCGCAAATTGTGTGAAGATAAAATTAAAGCCTAAACATAAAAGCGATGGGCACAAAAGAATGAACACTAATACGAAACTGATGTCTTTGGCTGAAAGAAGCGTTACGAAATCTATTCCTTGCGAGACACGGTTCTAATAAAACTTTTAAAAAGCATTACGAAAGAACGCGAATTGAGAAAAACAGATGATTCACCAAGTCATTGTGAATAGTGAACAACTATAAAATTTTTAGAGAAGATTGAAATCATTAAAATTGTATACGTATTCTGAAAACCTTATGTCCATTACGAAATGGCAAGGAAGAAAAGAGGCAGTTACTGGCACCGCGGATAAAACACACAGCTGAGAGTTGTGTGAAACGAATGCAGCTAAGAAAAGAGAGGCAGTTACCCGCGAATAAAACCCGGCCAACTGTGCAGAGAGATATGAATCAACAGCGCAATCAAAAGAGTGCTAACAATATTCGACTTTCAAAATAAAGATTTCGTAATGTTTACGTTTACAAAACTTATGTCAATTTGGAAATCAAACGAAAGAAAATATAAGCGAATTTCATAATGACCCATAGAAATAACACAAAAAATGAAATCAAAAAAATTTCTTAAACAGAAATATTCTAAGCCATCTAAATTTACGATATAAAACAAAAAAGAACAAACATTCAGTAGTAAAACCCTTAAAAACGCATTTTTACATTTTGGCGCGAATTCAAATTTTCAAATTACAATTCTGATTTCAAATACGGATTCAGCATATCGAAAAACCCCTGTATGCAAATTTTCACCAATTTTTATCGTCAGAATCGAAAAACCCATTTTTTGGCCAAAAAATAGCCAAAAATCCATAAAAATTTATACAAAAATAGCAATCCAACAATTCAAAAAGCAGAAATACTCTAAATCGTCTATATTTACGATATAAAACAAAAAATAAGCATCATTCAGTCATAAAACCCTTAAAAACACGATTTTCCATTTTGGCGCGAATTCAAATATTCAAATTCTAATTCTGATTTCAAATTCGGATTCAGCATATCCGAAAACCCCTGTATGCAAATTTTCAGCAACTTTTATCGTCAGAACCGAAAAACCCATTTTTTGGCCAAAAAATGACCAAAAATCCATAAAAAATTTTACAAAAAACCAAATCGGTAAATTTAAAAAGCAAAAATACTCTAAACAACCTAAATTTACGATTTAAAACAAAAAACAACATACATTCATACATAAAAACCCTTAAAAACACGTTTTTCACTTTTGGCGCGAATTCAAATATTCAAATTTTGAAAAAAATATTTTTGGCCCACATAACTTTCAAAACCCTAACTAATGAGCCATTACTCATCAAAAACTAACGACACCATCCCGAGATACAAACCTGACAAACACACACTTGCAAAATAATATAGTTAAATCATTTCAAACGAAAATTGTCTTGGGAGTAAAATGCTTTTGATTTCTCATTCATTCATTTTGCGTAGACATTCGCTTCTGTTTAAGTTGTTTTCAATAAAATAGATCTCTTTGTTTGTAAACTTTTTACTACTTTTACTGGATACAAGTAAAGTTTTTACTACTTTTACTGGAAACGAGACTCTTTTATTTCTACTCTACTAATAAAATAAGATGAAAGCTTCGAAAAGGTTTTTAAAGATATAAATTGTGTGTATCATTTTCTGTCGCAACTTTACGCTGCGAGTGGGGCGACGGGGCCCGCGGAGCGGGCCCGAGCCCCTCGAGCCATCACAACGAAAAAACAAATTTAAAAACAATTTCCTGTTTGAAATAATAAAGAGAGTTTTATCTGCTTTGAAAATCGAAATTGTGTTGTTTTTCTTTGATATGTCGAAATGTGAAACTTAAAAATTATGAAAAAAAATTTTAAAATTTTATTTTTTGTAATGATAACTGAAATTTACTACTAAAAAGAGCTAGACGCAACCGGCGCCGGCAGGCGCCGGTGGCGGCTAGTGGTAATATAATTTCACTGTACATCACAGAGGAAGTTGAGTTCAAGTTCCTGGACGTTCTTTGCAATGTTGGTGCTTCAATCGAAACCCCTTATTTGGGGCTGAGAGAGGTTATAGGGTATAGTAGGCGAAATTTTAGTCTCCGGAATCAGCTGATTTTGGGCTAAAACAGGTATTTCTAGACATTTTGATGCGATTTTAAGCATTTTTGCAGAGCTTCCGATAGATAGATACCCAAATTTGAGGTCAGAATTTAGCTAAAATGTTGACAAATTTTGACAAATTGAGCTAAAATGTACCATATATTTTGTCGGTCACGTCAAAATTTTTGGAAAGTTGATTCTTAGGGGTGCTTATTTGTGTCGGTCCTGTCAAAATTTTTGGAAAGTCCAATCAGATGTCACTTATACCTTTTTTAATTGACAAATGCGGCATTTTCGTAAAAACTATTTTAGAGTTTAAACTATAAAATAGTTTTTGCAAAAGTGCCTCATTTATCAATTTTTTAAAAGTATAAGTGACAAAATGGTTTAAACAAACAAACAACACTTTGTGCATATGATTAGATTCAAATCTCGCGATCCAGCCGTTAGCCAGAGGCGAATAATAGCTCATTCGATAGGTCTCGAAAAGTTAGGATCGGGTCACAAAAAATTTTGGAATTTGAAAATTTGAATTCGCGCCAAAATGCAAAAACGTGTTTTTAAGGGTTTTGGCTGGGGAAAGTGGTTTTTTTACGTTCCCTATCGCTGCGGCGTATGCCGCAGCCCGTCCCTCGTTTTCTCTTTAACGAACAAAGATTTATCAATTCTGACTGCTGGAGCAGTGTTAGAGCTTACGAAATAATAACTCTCCCGGGGTCTAATTAGAGGATTTACGGTATATTACAATTTTACATATTTACAAAATAATAATTACTATTTATTAATTTTTAAAACAAATGCGATGATCAGTTTTTAAATAAACAATCAGTTTTTAAATGAACAGTTTTTTTGTAGGCATACTATCGGCATAGTGTGCGTTCTCGATCTTCGGCGAAGTCACTAACAGCCGCGTTATACGGCACAACAATGCTTGACGGCTTCCAGCGATTCTGTAGCATTGCTAAATCAAATAGCAAATTAACAAATCTACACTTTAGCGGAATAACGGCATAAATGGTGATGTCACGAAAAAAGGAAGAAAGATGCGAGACTCAAACTGACAATTTGAATTTCTGACGAGTTCGAATTTGTTTGGCGATTCTGAATAAGTCATCAGACAGGAACAACTTCTAATTATAAAAGAGGTTCAAATTGGCGCCAAAAATATATTGTTAACTAGCATCCAGCATTACTAGGCTATGAACAGACAGAGAGAAACGATGCAGTTTTCCATAATTACACATACTATAACGTGTAAACATTCACTACACCCTCTCAAAATTTTGGAAAGTCGATTCTTAGGGGTGCTTATTTTTGTCGGTCATGTCAAAATTTTTGGAAAGTCGATTTTAATTTTCGTTTAATTTGAATGCACAGTATGCGGAGTATTGGAAGAAGCGTCTTTTCCTTCTAGAATATTCGAATGGAAAGACTCATTCATTTAAACTCTTCAGTTTTCCTTTTTTGAAAATGGAGTTAATTAAAGGCCTCCTTGTTTGTTATCGCTAATAACATATTTTGCTTCTAGTTAAAAGAAAAGAGTTCTTCAAATGCATGTTGTAGCGAGCGTGTGATTTCTGGTACAGAAATGTGTACACACGTCTGGAATAATTATTTTCTCCTATTGAAAGCTTAACCCTAATCTTAAACGCTCTAATCTAGCTATCGGGTGGGGCATAAGTTCTGTTACCACTTTTATTTTTTTTGTATTTTCTACTTGTTTACATATTCCGGAAATTTCCGAAATATTAGAATAATAGCACAAGTCATTCCCTACCTGATACATATTAGTCCTCCTCGAACTGTCCTCCATTCGCTTTTATACAAGCCTTCAGACGTTTTGGAAACTGATCGATGGATTTTCGCAAGGTCGACAAATCAAATTTGTTCCATTCTCGTCTCAGGGCGCGTTTCTAGCCATCCAAATTACCATGGTGCGTAGCGCAGACTTTCTCCTTCAAGATAGGCCATACACAGTAATCGAGAGGATTGCCTTGTGGAAAGTTAGCAGGCCATTCATCTTTTGTTATAAAACCTGGAAAATTGTCCATGCACCATGCTTGCGTCGGGTTGGCTGCATGTGCTGACGCCGAATCCTGTTGAAATGTCCAGTGAGCATTTTTGAATAGAGCAGGGGCCCATCTATACTTTAGCGGCAAAAGAACCTTCTCTTTGTAGTTCTTTGCATTGACATTCTCGCGAGGTTCGAAGATGACCAGTGGTGTCTTCCCATTCCAGCATATTCCGCCCCCAAACCATCAAAGTCTTAGGAAACTGAGACCTGTCCACCAATCTGCCATAGGCATTTGCTTCCTCTCGGGTTGCTGCTATAATTCGTGTATTTTGTTTGTTGAATCCTTCCTGAAGAAGAAAATGACTTTCATCCGAAAAAAGTATTTCTCGGTGGCGACATTCTGTGAACCGGCGCAGCAACCGTTTGCATCTTTTCAGTCTTTCTTCTTTATGTTCCTCAGTCAATGCCGTTGTCTCTTGTAATTTGAGAGACTGCTTCCTTAGTTCATCATTCACTAAGCGCCGGACTGTTCGATTGCTGATTTCTCCTTCCTTAGCAAGCATCCGCATTGATCGTTTCGGATTTCGCCGTAATTTTGCTTTAATCGCCTTTTTTGCTTTTTGTACTCTTACATCAGGCGGTCGTCCGCTGCGCGGTCGGTCCTCCAGAGTGCCTAGTTCCTTAAAACGAGACACGGCCCTGATGACGCTTTGCTTATGCATTTTCAGCAAACGCGCAATATTGTTTACTCCCTGGCCTTGTTTGTAGAGTTCAGTAATTGCTGCACGTTTTGATGACATTTTTATGATAAATAACTAATAGCGCAACTGGCTGCTTATATAATGTAAAAGAGGAAGACCTAGTCTATCTACTATAAACAACTGGAAATTTCCGGAATATGTAAAGAAGAGAAAAAATCCAAATCTAAAAGTGGTAACAGAACTTATGCCCCACCCGATAATTTATTATTCAAAATTTTTATTGCCCAAAAGTCCAAAACACGGATAAGACAATTCGCTACAATTGCTTCAATACACGCATTTGTGTGTATCTCTCGCTTTCCGGTCGAATGTTCAACTAGCTGCATAACAATTTTAATTAGAGGCACGCGAAGCCAAATGTATACGATTAGGATTTAATACAAATTTTTCAGACGGCAATTCTCAAATACAATCGCTCAGACACACGATAGTTCTATAGAATGTTTCGAAGCACAAAAAAAATAAATTTATTTAATTTTTTAAAATAATATTAAAACTAATTTTGCAGAACGGAAGGACCATTCTTCGGAGACTGTTCTCTGTTATTTTCCGTTATTTGTATTCTGGGAAACATACAAACCAGCTGATTGGCTGACAATCGAAACTTTTATTGTCCAAAAGTCTAAAACACGATTATAGACAATGGATTGCGACAGTTGCGTAACGAATTTTGAAGAATTGGGATTGGATATGTTGGATTTCGGTCACGCAATGCGCGTTGCCTTTTCACGAAACATCCCACCCATTTCGTGATTGATTTGCAGTATTTAAAGGGGATTCGTTTTGGAGTATTAATTTAAATTATTTGTTTCAAATCCTTATAGTAAGTGTGTGATGTCCCTCCGTCCGTACGCCGCACGTTTATTCGAATTTGAATTCCCGCCTTTGGCATTCTGTACATTTTGTCCCTTTTACCTTTTTTCACCCAAAATGTGATTCTTAGGGGTGCTTATTTTGTCCCTTTTACCTTTTTTTCACCCAAAATGTGATTCTTAGGGGTGCTTATTTTGTCCCTTTTACCTTTTTTTCACCCAAAATGTGATTCTTAGGGGTGCTTATTTTGTCCCTTTTACCTTTTTTTCACCCAAAATGTGATTCTTAGGGGTGCTTATTTTGTCCCTTTTACCTTTTTTCACCCAAAATGTGATTCTTAGGGGTGCTTATTTTGTCCCTTTTACCTTTTTTCACCCAAAATGTGATTCTTAGGGGTGCTTATTTTGTCCCTTTTACCTTTTTTTACTGAGCCAAACTCAGACTGAGCCAAATTTCAGACTGAGCCAAACTCAGACTGAGTCTGAGTTTGCGAGCCACCGCAGGTGGCGAGCCAATCCTGTGGTCGGGCGCGGAGCGCCCGACCTTCCCCCTTGGAATGTGAGTGAAGTTAGAACAGAAAAGGCATACTGATATAGAAAAGGCATACTGATATAGAAAAGGCATATTGATAAAGAAAAGGCATACTGATATAGAAAGGGCATACTGATATAGACTCCCCGCGCGCTAGCGCGCGCTAGCGCGCGTTAGCGCGCTAGTACATTCATAATGTAATGCTCGATCATGTTTGTTGTCGAATAATGACCTATTCTAGCAAATTTTGCTTCTCAGTTATACTGACAAATAAAAGGTTAAAACTTTCTATTTTAAATGCCACAAATGTACGTTTACTTTTCATGGGCAAAAAAGGATTTCACTCAATTACTCAGTTCAGCAGCCTGGATATTTTTACCCAAGCCGATTTCCATATGGTGCGATACACCTAGTGAGTATTCCTTGTGAAATTTGTAGTAGACATTGCAAAATCTACAGTTTATCGGCTGTACCACCCAAGTTGTCTTGAGACTTGAAAGACTGAATGCTACAAATTTTTGGCAGTCGTTGCGACAATCCATACTACAAAGCATTGTAGGATTATATAAGCAAAGCTCTCAAGCCAAATAATTAGCGGTTAATCCTCTCAACCTTTCCGTGTCTTAATGCTGCAAACAAGCCAGGGCGATACATACATAATTACTATAGGCCTGTTTTCAATAGCGGTACCGAGACCGAGACCGAGACCGACGGACCGACCGATGTGTTTACAATAGCGACCGAGACCGAGACCGATACCGAGTCCGAGACCGAGACCGAGACCGACGTGTTTACAATCAACGACCGAGACCGAGACCGATGGCGCGACCGAGACCGATACCGAGTCCGAGACCGAGACCGATGAAAATTGACCTTCGCCAAAAAATCGCATTTTTCTATAAATTCTTTCAGATATAGCCATAGTGCGACCAATACAAAACTTGTAGGGGAGACCTTTACGGTTCTTATAGAAAAGACCATTTTGCTGAATATCAACAATTGAATGTCGAGAGTGCGGATGTGAAAAAAATGCTGATTTTTTTTCACAAAAATTCAAATCCATTTGAAATCATTTTACACGCGTCGGTACTCCGGTACTTTTTTGACGCGATCCGACCAAACGGTTTTTTGCATATGGTCGCACATGTCCTGGGCTCCATTTTATGAAATAACATCGCAGTCGTCCAGTTTTTAAAAAATGTCGAGAATTTCGATTTTCAATTTGCCAATTTCGTCGGTCTCGGTGTCGGTCTCGCCCATTTTCAGCAATTACCAAACTGAGAGGAAATAAGTGGTGGAAAAGTGGCAAAGACTGCTATTAGGGTTATCGGCCACGGGGAATTCAGATTTTTGGTCAGTTTTGACGCCAACTTTGAATTTTTGGCGCTTTTTGGCATTATGCCCAAATATGGTCATTTTTCGGGATTTTTGCCAAAATCGAAGAAGTCTCCGCACAAAATATGCTTCTAGGGGTAATTTTTTGTCCTGAATCCGAATATGACATTATATTTTAACAAATTATCACATTTTTGGCGTTTTCTTGGCATTCTGCCCAAATGCAGAAAACGCACATATTTACCCTATTATTTGACCATAATTCGAGATTTTATATCTAAGGATCCTGTCAGCCGTTTTTTATGAGTAATAGCTCATTTGAAAGCCCGTGAGCTACAGAAACGAGAAAATTTTATATTTTCATTATTTAAAATTTGAATTCGCGCCAAATCTTAAAAACGTGTTTTTATGGGTTTTGATCAGGAAAAATATATTGTTTCATGATTTATATTGTAAATATCGGTCATTTAGAATATTTCTGCTTTTATAATTACGAATTCGCTTTTATGCTATAAGCATTTGGTCATTTTTGATATTTTCGGCCAAAAAGCCGACATTTTCGTATTTGATCACCTAAAGAGGTGAGAATTTGTCCGGAAATTTTGCCGATTTCATCTACAAAGGGGTTTTTTGATTCGGGGAATCCGAAATTGACGTCAGATTTTAGTTGGTCCCGCCACGATAATAAGGAAAACCGCTATTTCCTTCAAAAAATGGCCATTTTTGGCCAAAAATGGGCCAAAAATGCCCATTTTTTGGCGCGATATGAAGAAACTAATTGCAGATTCGGATTCAGCGCATCGAAATACCCCTAAAATCACATTTTGCGACGTATCAGAAAAATTTTGATTTTTTGCCATTTTCAGACCATAGGGGGACCACATGGTTTTCTGAAAAAAATCGATTTTTTTGAAAATGTGGAGCAGTATTACGCAAAATGTGTTTTAGGGGTATTTCAATGCGCTGATTACGAATATGTAATTAGTTTCTTCATATCGCGCCAAAAAATGGGCATTTTTGGCCCATTTTTGGCCAAAAATGGCCATTTTTTGAAGAAAATACCTGTTTTTCGTATTTTCGTGTCGGGACCAACTAAAATCTGACGTCAAATTCGGATTCCTCGCATCAAAAAACCCCTATATAGGTGAAATCGGCAAAAATTCCAGAACCTCGATTTTCCTCAAACCAGCTTATATTCGCTTAATCCCACACAAAATCAGCTCAAACCCACACGAAACCAGCTCAAATTCATCTTAACCAGCTCAAAATCACACAAAACAGCTCAAAACCGCTTAATCCCACTCAGAACAAGCTAAAAACCGCTTAAATTCCAGTGAAAACCGGCTCAAAACCGCTTAATTCCACTGAAAACCTGCCCAAACCCGCTAAATCCCACTCAAAACCAGCTCAAATCCACTCGAAACCAGCTCAAATCCCCTTAATCCCACTCAAAACCAGCTCAAATCGGCTTAATCTCACTCAACTTCTCATGAAATCTACTTAATATGAATCGATTGCAGCTCAATCCAGCTCAAAACCATCTTAATCCATTCGAAAACTGCTCAAATTCCCTTAATCTCACTCGAAACCAGCTTAAATCCGCTTAATCTCATTCAACTTCTCATGAAATCTACTTAATATGAATCGATTGCAGCTCAATCCAGCTCAAAACCATCTTAATCCATTCGAAAACTGCTCAAATTCCCTTAATCTCACTCGAAACCAGCTCAAATCCGCTTAATCTCACTTAACTTGTCATGAAATCCACTTAATATGAATCGATTGCAGCTCAATCCAGCTCAAAACCATCTTAAACCAGCTCAAAACCATCTTAATTCTGCTTCTAAATCTCATCAAATCGACGTAATATGAATAAAATATAGCTTAATTCACCTTAATCCCCTCGAAACTAGCTCAAATCTATCATAATCTCGCCTAAAAACAGCTCAAACCCGCTTAATCCCGCTGCGAACCAGCTCAAATCGATCTCAATCCGGTCGAAACACCTTAATGCAGCACAAAATCAGCTCAAAACCGCGTAATCCGGCTTAAATCCGTCATAATCTCGCCTAAAAACGGCTCAAATCCGTTTATCTCACTCAGCTTCTCATGAAATCCAGTTAATATGAATCGATTGCAGCTCCATCCAGCCCAAAACCATCTTAATCCAGCTCAAAACCATCTTAATCTGCTTCTAAATCTCATCAAATCGACGTAATATGAATAAAACAGAGCTTAATCCACTCAAAATCAGCTCAAATCCGCTTAATTGGGCTCAAAAAATGGTTTTTAAAGTATTCTAGAGCATTCTAGAATAATTTACCACACAAAAATTTAAAAAGTTGATTGTGAGCACATCGGTATCGGTCTCGGTAAGGCATTTTCTGAGAAAACCCAAAAATGCCAGAATTTGTTATAAAAAATTGCCATATTTTGTTTTTTAAACACTATAGAGCATTCTAAAACATTCTAGAATACATTTTCAGACATTAGTACAAAAAATTTTGAAAAAATGTGCAAAAATTTGAAAAAGTTGATTGTAAACACGTCGGTCTCGGTCTCGGTATCGGTCTCGGTCTCGGTATTTGATTGTAAACACGTCGGTCCGTCGGTCTCGGTCTCGGTCTCGGACTCGGTCTCGGTCTCGGTCTCGCTATTGAAAACACCGGGTATGTCTGCCACTGGCTGTGCTATGTCTGTGTTAAAGTTACAACTTTCGATACTCAGGTATCACATTAGAAAAAGTTCCAACAAGGGCATTTTCCAAGCCATTTTAGCAGGATTTTTGACATCTCTTAAACAATTTTATGCGAAATGCTTTTTTTGTTTTTCTGGAAGTATTTAAGAAAGATTATAACCTCTGACAGAATTCAGGTCGGTAAATCGGCGCAGAGATTCCAAATTTGACGTTATTTTATGTTTGGAACAAGTAGCTACGTCCCTTTTTTGGTTTTTAAAATCCTTCAACTGTTTGATCTGGAAATTTTTTGCCATATTGAACACCAATTTGAAGTTACTTATGGCATATGATGTAGCGCCATTTCCTTGTCTTTACTCTGCAAATAGTTTTGGTCTTCACATACAGCTGACCATGTAGAAAACGCACTAGTCAAATTTTTGAAAAAATTGACTTTTCTTTTAAAAATTGACTAAAATTTATCATTGAAATAAATTATAACTAAAAAAGTTAAGAAGAAAATAGCGCCGCAGGCGAAAATTTTTTGAAATATTAAGCTTGTTTGCCAAAAATTGCCACCAATTAATTTTCCTTTGGTCCCCCCTTTTGATTTTTTTCTCTCTTCCAAAAGCTGACCCCCCGGTAATTACCGGATTTACCCATATGACCGCAGGGCCCTGCCTGTAGCTCATAGCTATATGAGACGGAAGGTATACCGTATTTTCTCTAATTAAGCCCCCGGGGGCTTAATTATTTCAATCCCCCAAATTCGGGCAAAATTTTTCTCTAACCTCTCACTTTTACACGCTATTTCTCTTTCTCTAGGGGGGGGGGCTCAATTATAGGGGGGCTCAATTATAGGGGGGCTCAATTAGAGAAAATACGGTATATGTTTTCTCAGAATTTTACTAATATTAATATTAATAATCAATAATTTAGTCGGTGTATGCTGATCACGGATGGATGATGCTGCTCGCAAATGGCTTCTTCGCTAATCGTTCGGAGCTTTTCGATCATGTAAGTTCTCATATTAATTCACTGGTTCTGGTACGGAACCAGTTGGATTTATCCTATCATTATCAGAGAAAAAATGTCTAACAATAGAAAATATGAAAAATGTTAGAAGAGTGCAAAAGCCTAAGAACAATTATGATTACTAAAAATTATGCTTCAGGCCACATGCCGGGAAAAAGTTGAATATTTTGATGATTTTCCTGCAATTTTTACCAAATTCTCACTTTGAGAAAAATGCAAGATTTTCTATAGCGATATTTGTTTAGATATGTTGTGGCTTGTGGTGCACTTTAATCCACACAAATTGCATGTAAGCATATTCGGTTAAAACTTGATTTTGCTCAGGTGTGTTAAAAATTAACACTTCCTGGCTAGTTTTAAGCTTTTTATAGAAAAAATTCTTGATTTCAGAACTGTCGTTACCATGTTTGTCTATCGATATCGCACCGTCTGCGGGCAAAATGGGTGAGTAAAATGTTAGGTTCTAAAAAAATTATTACGTTACAAACAGTTAGACTTAATAACGGGCATAACTTAATTATGTATCAAATTGTCTTAATTTTGTATCAAATTTTGCTTGTATCAAATTGTCTTAATTTTGTATCAAAAAGTCTTAATTTTGTATCAAATTGTCTTAATTTTGTATCTAATTTATTTTGACCTTTTCTCTGCTATTTCCGGACGGGATTTTGTACCCTTTATAGGTTTTCGACTATGCTGAATCCGAATTTGACATTATTTTTGACCTAGGGTCGACCCTTAGGGTCGAAATGGCGACGCTAAGGGTCAAATTTTGCTAAAGGTCTCAGTTTAGGAGATACATGTCTGTAGAGTGTCACCTGGAAATTTTTAAAGTTAGAATGTCACCTGTCTATAAAAAAAGGTCAAATTAGGTTTCAGCGTATGTGAATTACCCCTAATACATGTATTCCATCTCTTAAACAGTGATTTGTAGCAAATTTTGACCCTTAGCGTCGCCATTTCGACCCCTAAGGTCGACCCAAGGTCAAAAATAAGGTCGCATTCGGATTCAGCGTATGTGAATTACCCACAATTCACGTATTGCATCTCTTAAGCTGAGATTTCTAGCGAATTTCAACCCTTAGGGTGGTCATTTCAACCCTTAGGAAATCCCTAGGTAAAAAATAATGTCAAATTCGGATTCAGCATAGTCGAAAACCTATAAAGGGTACAAAATCCAGTCCGGAAATAGCAGAGAAAAGGTCAAAATAAATTAGATATAAAACATTAGATACAAGTTTAAGAGAATTTGATACAAAATAAAGACTTTTTGATACAATATTAAGACAATTTGATACAAAATTAATATTTACCCCTTAATAACCGTTACACACGGTGGTTGCGAGATAGGAGTTCCGTTTGTAATACTCACTACTTCCATTTTAGAGATATTCCTTTCATATTCAAGAACCTGAAACTCGTGTATGCATTCGCCGTTTTTTACTGTCTGCTCCAATCAAGTTAGATTTTTTATGCAATTTTTAAATAGTTAACTCGAATTTTTGATTTTCAGGCAACGCTTTCTTTTGCTCAGCTGTTGGGCAAACGGAGGAATTGCGGCAAATTGGATTGCAAATATTGGACAGGTACAACTGGGGATACAATCACAGCGCTCCGCCATTCCCAGCTCTTTCGTATGCGGTAAGTTGAATGATTATTTTAAGGTGATACGAATTTCGATTTCTATATTACGCCATTACTAATAATAGTAATGATTTCTTAGACTTCATTTAAGTTTATCGTATAATCCAACTAATCTGCATCTTAAACAGGCCAATCAAAATTTTTCGCTGTTTAGACCGAACCCAAAAACATACTGCACCATGTAATTTATGTCGGTTCATTGACTGTGGGTGAGTCCATTTTATATTTTGTTTTAACCAACTGTATATAGTAACCCACCCCCGTTAACGCATCCCACGTTAACGGGGGGTTGCTATATTTTGAAAGTACTGCTCAAATTTCTAAATTTGGGCCAAATATTAATTTACAACCAATTTTTTCTGAAAAGCAAATTTTGCGATTAGAAGTTTGTCATAGTTCGAAAGTGCTCGCTGAGCGAAATAACTTATCTTCTAAATCCAATATGCGACTGTTCGACCCATAAAACTTTAGTGTTCACGACAATCGATCCCTTGCTTTTAAAGAGCATGAACTTTTTCTTCCTTCCGACTAGTACCCTCTAATAGTAAATTATACGCTTTGTATAGCGAAATTAGCCTTTCAGAAAAGCAGTTGGTAGAAAATAAATAAGTCATAATAAATTTTGCTCTGCTTTTTTACATGCTAGCATTTACTATTTCAACATCGAAACTACTTCAAAAGTGAAATTTTTGATAAAGCAGGCGAAAATCCCGGAAATATCGAAAAATGTCTTGTTTTATTTTTAGTTGCTAACCTTTTGTATTAAACTTGATGTTTAGGCTACACCATTATTATTTGGTGCCAAGGCCAAATTATGACTTTCATGAACAAACACGGGAAATCAGTCCACGCTAACACCCGACGAATGCACGCCGAAGTCAATAGGGCTCTCGTTGCATTGGTATGTGACTTAAGCAAGGCTTTCAATGTGACGTTATTGACATTTGTGCAGTAATCGACATACGTTTAATCAATTTTCAAAGCTTTCTATACCATATTACAAATCTAAAAAGTATAGGAATTTCTGCAAAAAGTTGAGATATGGTCATCAAAGTTCCATGAATTCCAGAAATTTCATTTTTATGGAAAATGTTTTCTCAAAATTCCCTCTAATATTTATTACCGTTCTCATACGTTCATGTAATGTGTCCTGACTATGCCTTTTTGTCCACAGGATAAAAATAACGTTGAGTTCTTTTTAGGTTGTAATCATGGAAGTCAAATCGATCAAAAGGCTGTGCAATATGAGAGGATTATGAGCAAGTTGGTCCCACCACGATCATGCAATTTACAAGGGGGCTAGCTCAGAAATTTATTATGCTAACCCCCATCTAAAATTGTATTTTAAGGGGGTTAGCATAATCAGTTTTGAGCTAGCCCCCTTGTAAAAGGCTAAACTGCACCATCGTGGTGGGACCAACTTGCTCATAATCCTGTCATATTGCACAGCCTTTTGAGCGATTTGACTTCCATGGCTGTAACCCAAATTTCATTTAGGCCATAACCCCGTCAATCGCATTGATTGTGCCAGTCGCGATTATGATGGCATCGCTGGTCTTCCAAATCACTCTCGGATCGGTGTCCGCGTTCGTGTCGACAGTGAGCTTTGTTTCTTATGCAAACACTATGACAATCTCATGAAATAAAGGCCTCAACTTTTTCAAAAATCCTTAATTTTACAAAGACTCAGTGGGATTTTCACTTGAGCTTAAACTTTAAGCTTGGTGAGAGTTTCTTTGAATTCACACTAAAATAATCAAGTTTACAGGTGATTTAGAGCAAAACCAATAATCGACATTTTGTAAAGAGGGTCTCGGGAAAGTTTTCAAAGTATTGAACTGGTACCAAACATCGTAACTGAAGTAAACGGTAAAAATTCCAAACCTTTGTCTGGCATAATTTCAAGTCAATCCCTATATGGGATAATGTGAACATTTATGGGAAAACAATATCAGTCGCTTTTTAGTGCCTGTCAATAATCACCGTAGCGAATCCTCTGACCACAATCTATTTCGTTCGACCATTCCGCCAAGCAGTGCTGAAATTCATCACCTGTGGACTGTTCGGTAGGAAGTCTAATGCTATTAGCCACCAACCGACAACTACTGCTCAGCGAGCTAACACTTCTAGTCTGGGACAAACACAAGGATCAGGCAGCGCTGCAGAGTGTCATTAATATGTCTAGCGAGTTGCCCGAGAGTAATTATATTTCAAGTCATCATATTTCAAGACTGCGAAAAATTTTATTGAATGTTTAGCTTGATTGATTATTTTTTAAGTTGATCCAATTATTTGTATCGAATTTATACTCAATACAATTATTTATCTCAAATTATTGTTGTCATGTAAGAAATTGGAAATCGCGAGATGTGCGCAAATGTCCCCCTATATTAAGTGATGCAAGCCTATAGTAAGTGAAGCCGCGCAAATGTTCCCCCCCCCCGGAGCTGTTCCCGAGTTATGGATTTTCGATCTCACCCCAACGTGTGATTCACATAAATGACCGCAAGGAAAATCTAAGAAATATGTTCGCAACACTCCGCGCGTCCGGCGGATATCCGCGGAGTTTTTCCGGGATTTTATCCCGGAAAAACGGATTTCCTGGGGGCAAATTTCTCAGTTCCGCTCCTTTTTGGACGTGTGATAGCTCAAAATGCTCCGCAGTGAATTCTGAGTAGGGAATGTGCAAAAATTTTTTAACGCAGGTCTTAAAAAGTGCACTTTTATCTATACCTACCGCTCTAATTTGTGCTACTGTCATGAGCTCAACAAATCAGATAGGTATAAAAAAAATCTACTCCACCTGTCGGCGAAGCCGCGGCGCACCCTTCTAGTTAGTTAGTATTGTAGAAACATTTATTTTTTGTGTTTCGAAATATACAATTGTCTGAGCAATTATATTTAAGATCAGTAGTCTGTTCCCAATTTGTACATTACCGTAAATGCCAATCGTACAATTTGTCACATAAACATTCTATTGCATGCGTTTGAGCGATTGTATTCGAAATCAGTCGTTCGGGTAATTTGCATCTAATTTTAAACTATAATCGTACAATTTGGCTTTGCGTGCCACCAATTATTTTTATCTAACTACAGTCGTCCCTCTCTAATCCGGCAGTTTTTCTTTCGTTTCACTAGGGTGTGCCGGATTAGAGAGGGTGCATTCTATTTCATAGGCGTGATTACGCTGTCTGCATCGCACTATTTTCTGCCTTTTCACCCCAAACTGAAAGTTCCCTTCTATCCAGTTTTGGCCATTATGTTATTCATTCGTTTTCTTTGTGTCTAGAAAAGTGGATCGTCAACACTCGCCTCTGAAACTAATCACGCTATTACCAACTAGCTAAATTGGCTAGTTGGTAATGTCTATTGTTAGTTTCAGAGGCGAGGGAACAATGCATTATTTTGTCCAGCTCGCCTTCTTTTGGCAGACAAAAGGAAATAGTGCGCGCAGACAGCGTAATCACGCCTATGAAATAGAATGCACCCTCTCTAATCCGGCACACCCTAGTGAAACGAAAGAAAAACTGCCGGATTAGAGAGGGACGACTGTATTTGGAAATCTTGAGTTGTGCGCAAGTGAACTTTGCGTGTATTGATTCAATGTACATTAATACATTTAATCAAATCATTCAGTAAACATTTCCTATTTCGTCCTCGGGTATCCCGAGGACAGTTCCAAAAAATATGGTTTTCCAAACGCTCACTCCTCCGGATAGAAGGAAGTAAGGTCAGGAACCCAAATTACCTTTTGATACTGGGTTTTAACCAGTGTTGCAACGCCTCCGCCTCCGGATGCTCGGAGGCGCCTCCGGAGGCGGAGGCGACGCTCGAAAAATTGCCGGAGGCGACTTTTGAACCAACGCCTCTCCGGAGGCGCCTCCGGAGGCGGAGCCTCAAAAATTGCCCGGAGGCGAAGGCGACTTTTGAAAAAGTTGCAACACTGGTTTTAACCAAAGAAGAACAGCGCACATTTTCCTTAATGCATTAGCTGGATCGATTGTGGGCTATTGCGCCGCACCATGGCTCTGTTTGTCTGCTCTCTCCTCGCTTTAAATAGTCTCTTTCTAATTCTCTGTATGCCACTTTCTTTGCTAGCCAGCGCAGCATTCCAGTGGAGAGGATGTGGGGAACAACCGACAGTCACAGCCCATTTCAATGAGAAAATTAACTGCACATTTCCATTTCAACGCTCTTTTCATGATGCCACACACTATCACTAAACAGATATGTTCTTCCAGAAATCCAGGATTTGAAAGGGCAACTTTCTTAGCCGGGCTCGGATCGCGCCGAGTGATAGCTCGAACGACAGCCCTCAGTGAGCCAAGCAAAATGAGATATTAACCAGCCCGATTCGAGCACGGCTCAGGTAGATACAGGTGCGGGAAATCCTGGAATTCGTGGATTGGCCATACTGAGCGGCGTAGCCGCTGTGGCACTTCTTTGTATCCACTATTACCTTTGATTGACTAGGGAAATCGCAAAAATTTTTTGGGGCCAAGCAATTTTTTTTGCTTTTTACACTTTTGGATTCGGTACCTTGGGTCAATCCCCTACAGTAAGCTAGAGCAATGCTATCTGTGTCCGTAACGTTACGGACACAGATAGCATTCTTAGGGGTGCTTTTTGAAATGGGTAATATTTAGGGTAAGTATGTTATAGAGTTAGACCTTGTCTACAAAAGCCGCAATGCCATTGGTTTGTGCACTGCCAAGATTTCAGGTATTTTGTCGATGAAAGTTGCCAAAAATAACCAAAAATTAATATTTTGAGTGTGTTTCATTTGAGCTATCGTAATTCAATATTTTACTTATAATTGAAAAAGAAGTTATTGACAGTCTAACAGAGAAATTAATGGGCTATCCAACGGTATATAACAACTCAAGAAAAGCTTTGCTCTGGATGAATAAAAATTGGCTTTCAAAAACCGAAAAGACTTTCCCGCCAAACCAATATATTCTCCAATACTTAATCCAAAAACTTTCCCAAAAGTTATCTATATCAGCTATAATTTCATGTGGAATCATTGAATTTTGCTCATTTTCTTCAAGTTCAATGTTAACGTTAGATATTTGTCGCATTTCATTTAGTAATTCTTCTTCAAAATTCGTTTTCAAATCATCAAAAATATGTTCTCGAATAATTAGCTTATCTTTCAGAAAGCTCAAATCATATGATTTCTTCATTTCTAAAGTTTTAATCACAGAAATATTATCACTAACTGAACTAATCTCATCGAAAATCACATTATCTTTCATATACCAAACTTTACTACTATACTTATTAATTTTTACTGGAATATAACCTCTAAAATCATTCAAATCAGTAAAAGTGATCATATCATCTGAAATTTCTTTGCAAAATTTGATCTCAACAACACTATCATTGATCAGTTTTACATCAATAGCAGTATAATTCAATACTTTTTGCATAAATTTTTTTGGATTTTCTTTAAACAAGATTTCCAAAAATCTGACATGATCATTATACATTTGACAGAATGATTCACTTAAATATTTCAAATGTTGTTCAAAGTTGTTTTCAATGTACTGTAATTCTCCAGCTTCTTGAAATGTATTAACCAACAATGCACTTCTTTTTTCACGAATTGTCTTCAATGTTCAGAAGTTAATTGTAAACTGTTTCCACAATCTTTTTTAAATTTATTCAAATTTAAACCAATTTGGTTATCGTTATTTATCCAAATATTGTCATTATCATTAAAATATCCATTAAAAACACCAATCGAAATATACTTACAATTCTGTTCAGTATCCACTTCCCAAATTATAGCTTCATTCGATTTGATTTTACAACTACCTTTCGAATAATCACATTCATTCATATTAACCAAAACATTAGTTGGAAATTTTTGTTCGTAATGTGAAAAAACTTTTGTTTCAATCAATACACAATTTTCTTTCAAAAATCGCTTCGATTTGAAAAGACTAACAAATCTGTTTGGATATTCGATAGAAATTTTGTTGTTAGTATGATACGAATGTTCACCTTTTTTAAAGTACCAAATTCAGTTTTTATTCTTTATTATTTCTTGACATTCATTCATCGAAATATCTCTATTGTTTATTTCTTTTTCAATCAAATGTTCATAACCAGAAATGTCAGTGTATAATGATACTTCACTAACAATTTTCTTACACAAAAATCCAGTTGAGACAAATTCTATAGTATTTGGTTTGAATACCTCAAATTTCTTAAATGTTGTACTATTTTTATATGAAAAATTACATCTTGTCAACTGTGGAAATTGGAAATATTGCTTTGGAGATTTACTAGTACAGATAATTGAAGAGTTGATATATTCAACAAAAATAAAAAGTATTGAAATATTGATAACTTTCATATTCATTTATAAGTAATAATTTTCTTATTTATTTCTTATTAGTAAGATTCTTATTAATCAGATTATTATAACATTTAGTAATTTTTTATGTAATATTTTGTTTGTAATACAACTAAAAGTCAATTTGTTAAACATGATACTGAAAAACTAGTTGAAAATGAAAATATAGACAAGTCAAAAAATGACTTAGAAAAAATTTACTATGATCCAAAAACTGGATATTCAGGTATAAACGATTTGCAACGAAAATCTGGTAAATCACAAAAAGAGGTAAAAGACTTTTTGAATCAACAAGATACATACACTTTACATAAACCAGCAAGAAAAAATTTTAGACGAGAAAAAGTGTATGTTTCAAAGATAGATGAACAATGGCAATCAGATCTTGTTGAAATGATTCCATATTCAGCTGAAAATGACAATTACAAATACTTATTAACCTGTATCGATTGTTTTAGTAAGTTTTCTTGGGTTATTCCGCTTAAAAACAAAACTGGAGAAGAAACAGTTAGAGCTTTTGAAAAAATATTGAAAGAACGAAAACCAGAAAAAGTTCAAACTGATAAAGGTAAAGAATACTACAATTCAAAGTTGGAAAAATACTTTAAAAGTGAAAACATTCATCATTTTTCTTCCGAATCAGATAAAAAAGCTCAAATTTGTGAAAGATTCAATCGTACATTGAAAGAAAAGATGTGGAAAGTTTTCACTCAAAACGGTAATCACAAATGGATTGATATACTTGACGATTTAGTTTCAAATTACAATAGTTCTTATCATAGATCAATCAAAATGTCACCTATTGAAGCTAGTAAACAAGAAAATTCAGCTATTGTTCATGGAAATCTATATCAAAGTGAAAAAACTACTGCGCGATACGTAAAAAATAATTGCATATTCGGAAACAGCGCATCGGAAAATCCCTAAAAAGACACATTGGAGGAAATGTTTTGTGCTTGTGCACAAGCGTGTAGAAAAGCGATTGTGTTTGGTGTTATTTTAAAGCTTGTTTTGTCTCCTTTCATTTGGTATATTACTTCAAACTTCTGTTATTTTATCTCACAAAATACTGAAAATTTCACAGGGAGTTTGCGACCACCTGGTATGAAAAGTTCACCAATCTTCTGAATTTTTGGGAAAATGTGTTCCGTATAAATGCTCATATCTCGCCAATATTCAAACAAAAAATTATTCTGTAAAATGTGCTTTATTCGCCTCGAATTAATGCAATAAGACAACCAAAGATTATGCAGTATATGAACTTGTAGAGGGCGTTTTGCAAATGGTCTCTATTTACCATTTTTGGAACACTTGTTGGGAAAGTTGCCAACTAATGTATAGGATGACATTTTCTAATGTTCTGCAACATTACGCCATTCAGTTTGCCGATTTTTGCCCAGTACAAAAATGTAAATTACAGAAAAGACTCAAAATAATATCACAAAATTCCATATAAGTTTTATGTTTATCGTTGGTATAAGAAAATTGTTTGTCAGAAAGTTTGTTTATCTCAAAGCAGCGGTTGTTCATGTTGCTGTAGCAGCCGGAGAAACTTGCTGGACACGACAGATTTTTATCCAGAACCCATTCGATTTTCTCGTCAATCGCCAAGAATAATAGAGAGAACAAACTGTAGCATTGAGGAAAACCAGAAAGGTTATTAGCTGACTGATATAAACTGCAGGCGAGAAGCCGGCGATCTATAATTTGATTCATTTGGCGCTGAAATTCAATTGCCAACACCCGGAAGACTGATAAGTTGTCATAGCAAAAAATTTTGAGTACTAGGGAAAAAATTATATTTTTATGTTCCCAGTCTTTCTGAGGCCGTTCTGGACATCTTTGCATTTTATACTTCTTTGATTTGGTACCAAGTGTCAATTTTTCTGGAAAAAAAGCCACTTTTTGGCCAAAAAATTACATTACACTCACATTTTTGAACCAAAGCATCTGATTTTTTGCTCCCGGATATATATAGTTATATATACTTATAGATACAGTTTTAGCATGTACCGTGATTGTTTTGGAGTATACTACTTTTAGAGTAGTATAGTTTGGAGTAGACTACTTTTGGCCAAAATGGGCAAGATCCCGAAAGCTACGCAGAACAAGTCAGGGAATACTTTTCAGATATGAACCATCCTAGTAAATAATATGGCTCAGAATGACGACACATAGTTCCATAACCTTGTTTTTTACTTACCGAAATGAATATACTACTCGCAAACATCGGAATAACATCCAAAAATATGTCCATAGTTATAGTAAATTTTACGACGTCATTTTTCTGTAATTATTAACGTTAGCATTACAATGTTTTAAGTTAAAATATAAAGAGCGTGTTATTGTAGTCTCACTATCAGTAGCTAAAAGAGAAAAAGTATGCCAAAATGGTGCAATTTTTTCAATTATTAAATAAATGTTTCTTGTTTAATTTTTTGCATAATAAACTAGACAATTTGGGATTTTTTGACACCAACGTCCGAGCTCTTTTAGAAATAGCAAAACGACATTTCCGAAGTAAATGTTTGCATTTTTGCGACAACATTTTCTATGTATCCAAACACCCGGATCTAGGGCACTTTCGGAAACATCGTTTTGATATTTCTAAAAAAACCGGTATGGCGTGCTTGGTTTAAAAAATTTGAAGTGTCTAGTTAATTATGTAAAACAATCAGTTCAACGTGACTAATAAATTATTACAATAATTGAAAAACAAATAGGTGAAAAAAATTGCGTCACACTGTATATTAAATACCATACCAGCTTTTCGTTATTCAATTTCATTGCATGTATTAAATAAAAGCTTCCTAATATATTCAATCCACCTATGCAAAATTTTGCATAACTAGGCACCAGTAACTGATACTTTAGTAATACGCATGCTAGATGTTGACAATTGCGCACTAAATTAAATTCATTAGATACAGTTTGTTGACAACTTGCTCCGGAATTATACTCGACTCTACTGACTTTTGCGCAGAACTTAGTCGTGTTTCTAGTTCTGAATACAACCAACACTTTTCAACTTCGAGCGGAATTTCTGCATAGAACACTTTGGAATATATAAAATGCTTAAAAATACATAAACCATGAAAAATGGCGAAAAACATTTATTAAGGGGTGCTATTGTAAGGATATATGAAAAGCACAAGGGATATGTGTAGTGCCTACTAGTGGACCAGCGGAAAGCTTTCCATTTTGCACGTTGCTTTATTCTATAAACTAACTACCTCTCTAGCAGTGGCGCAGCCAGGATTTTTTTGGGGTACGTTTCAGTGGAAATGGGCATTTAGGGGGGTACCGGATTTTTGGGACGACCAACTTTTGGGTTTTGGGGGGGGGGGGGGTACCGGACCAAATTTTTGCCCAAATTTGCACTGATTTACACTCATTTTTTCAAATTTTCCCATTTTTTTTTGGGGGGGGGTACGTACCAGGGCTGGGAACTTTGATCGCGGGTCCGATCCGATCCGATCCGATACCTGGTGACCGCCAACCCGATCCGATCCGATCCCCAAAAAACCCGATATTTCCGATCCGATCCGATCCGATCCAAAATTTTTCACCAAATTTGGCTGTTTTTCAAAATTTTTCCCAAATCATCTAAGTTTGCTATTTATGCCCAAAAGTGGGTCAAATTTGCAATTTTTTGATAAAATATGCCAAAATTTATGTTTTTTTTATGAATTTGTACAATTGTACTACTTTTACCTAACTTGAAAATAACAGGAATAAATAGCGCCGCAGGCGAAAATTTTTCAATTTTTTGGCGAATTTCATATAAAAACCTTCAATTTTTGGCGTTTTAAGCTCAAAATTAGTACTGTTAGTTTCTAAAAACGACAATCACTGTCGAAAACCAATGGAGAAAGAACGAAAAAACAGCGCCGCAGGCGAAAATTTTTCAATTTTTCCCGGTTTGGTACAAAAATTATTCGATTTTTCGCGATTTTCATATAAAAATATTCAAATTCCTTGCAGGAGAAATGGTATCCAAATAGCGCCGCAGGCGAAAATTTTGTAATTTTGGAATGGTGGTTCATTAAAATTTTCTAAAATTTTCCCGGCCGCGCCCTATCGGGCACGGCCGGCGGGAATTTAAAATTTGAATTCGTGGCCGAGTGCATTCTTAGGGGTGCTTGGATCGGTCCAAAAAGGCCAAAAAAACCGATCCGATCCTCAAAAAACCCGATATTTCCGATCCGATCCGATCTCCCAGCCCTGGTACGTACCCCCGGTACCCCCTGGCTGCGCCACTGCTCTCTAGAGGATGCTTACTTCAGGAGAGTGTTATAATGGAGGATTTTTATACAAGAGAAAAACGGTAGTTTGCCTAAAATTAGTTCTGCCTAGGTAGTTCTATCTACAACTAACCCCTTTCAACAGAAACTTTAATAGGCAAAAAATCACAGAAGTCTCTGTGTTTTACTATTAAAAAGACCAACCCTTTTCAACATCCAGCGGAATTTCTCTAAGCAGATAAAAGGCTGCGAATATACTCCACAATATAAGGCAGGCTAATGTAAACCATGGAAACCATTTTACTATACGAGAGTTGTAGCGCATTGGAAAGGTTAACGCTAAGCATCTGTCAAGAGTTAGCAATAATGCAGATACCGTAGAGAGATTTCCATGAATCATCATTCCGAGTCCAAACCACAAGAGTGCGTACGGTGCGTAATTTCTGCTACCTTAAACGATATTTGTGAAAGAACGGTTAGAAATTAACATATTTTAATGCGCTCATAATTATGTCCGTCTAAATATTTATTCGGTCTTATATCATCTATATGGGCAGTATCAATTATAGGTTCGAGTGACTGCCGAAAAAGACAGAGATGAAGCGAGGCAATGGGAAATAACCAACTACTCATTCCGCTCTGCTTGGTTATTTCCCACTTCTCTTTCTTTTTCGGCAGTCACTCGAACTTATAATTGATACTGCCCACATAGAGGATACAAGAAAAGAGAATCCGCGGCTTCGCCGCGGACCAGAGGATATCCGGAAGCCATATCTCCCGGCAGAAGCAATCTTTGTCGGCGGGACCGGTACCAATCGATTCCTCGTACCGAGAGGAAGCGATTGGTATATCACAAGACCGGATCCGAGCGGCGCAGTGAAAGTTTCCTTTGTAAGACCCCCAAAAATACTAACAAATGACGTTTTCTCAATTTTCGTGGCGGGACCACCCCAATTCTGACATTGACAACCCCTGCGCCCTAAAATCATGGGTTTTGGGGGCTTCGCGCGAGTTTGGGGTCCGGGAGTGTCGAAAAGCGGGAGAATTCTGCTCGTCTAGCACGGAGACAGTGCGCCTTAGAGGGACTCGATAAGATCGAACGCTTTCAGATTTCAAATAATCGATAGCCCCAAGCGGATTTGTCTGTAATAAACTCCTTCAAAGACCTGCAATGGAAAACGCCGCGAGATTTTCGGGATTTCTGGAAGCCATATCTTCGGATAGGAACATCAGTGCAGGGTGGGACCGGTACCAATCTTCTTGTCTCGCCGAGAGGAAGCGATTGAGCTATCACACGCCCAAAACGGAGGGCCGACGGGTATACTTGCCCTTTTACGTAATTCACGTTTCACGTATGATCACGTGAAAAATTTTGGCGCCAATCGATTCAGCGTGGCCGATTTAGGGGTACCCGCGAGCGTGAGATCCTGGAACGTCTAAAACCGTGAGATTCTGCAGTTTCAAAGGGGGAGACAGACATATATCCTGCGAAATAGGTTAGAGTGGACAAATAGGGTACATGGACGGCACAGCGCCTAAATCCGTCATTTTATAGATAATTTTTGAACTGGATCCATGTCAATATTCTTGTTTGTCATACCTGGTGGCGACAGGAAATCGTGCAAAAAGATCTTACAAGATTTTGAATTCTGCCGACGTCCCTGAATCCCTCTTCGTGTCTTTTTCGCCCTAACTTACTTCGAAGAAGGAGTGCCGCACACTAGCACTCAATTGGCCTGTACAACAAACAAAGAGAGGCTCTGGGAAATAACCAAAACTTTGGGAAAGTGAACCAACGCTGCTGTGCAATGCCGAATATGGCGGCAGAATTCAAAATCACTGATAAGATCTTTTTGCACGATTTCCTGTCGCCACCTGGTAAATTGCAGTAATTTGATTTCAATGATTTTTAGGGATCCGATGAATCATAACTATCAACCGTTCTTGAAGTATTAATACTTGACGAAACCGGCGTCTTCCCTCACTGACTTGTGAGAGGAGTCGAATGACATTGAAATCTCCCGAATCCGAGAGCGCTTAAAAAGTTTTCTTTTTATATACTGGAGTTCACAATAAGAATACAAAACTTACAGACCAAAGAACACGGATCCGAAAATTTTGTGATTCTTGCAAACGGACTTGTCGAGACATATCGATTGCCTATCAAATATGCCTATCAAACTAACCTTCTGCAGACCAATAGACGGTCAAATATACATGATATGGTATGGCTAACACAGCTCCAATTCCACGACTAGCCAAAATTGTAAAAAAGGAATTCGAAATACGGTCCAACTTTGTAGATTTCTTGTCAAATTTTGAGCAGTAAATTACGTGAAACGTGAAGAATATCGTCGTGATATGACATAGTACAGTTGTGGTGAAAAATCCGAGATTCAAATATTTAGTGTATTCCTTTTCAGAAGGTATTTGGCTTGAAGAATTCATCCCTAATACTGGTTTTGAAAGTGGGAGACTTCGGGTTTAAGACTAGAAGTTTGGGAGAAAACAATACATCAGATGTGTCTCAAAATTTGTGGAGCGAAATGCTAACGGTCCCTTTGCCACGCTTATGAAGAACTATTCCTATAAGCAAAATATTTTTTCTCATCTAATATTGTACTAACACGTCTAACATTTGTCCTCTCATTAGTATATTGTCGCTACTTTGTTCTTCTTAGTGCAATATTAGCGAGAAATTACACTTTTTTCTCCTAGCGATTGATAAATATTTCTTCATAAGCGAGTTATAGCAATAGACTTTACGCTTCACAAACTATCAGACACCTCTGGCATACTTATTTTCCCCGTAATTGTTTTTCTTCATAATCTCGACTGAAGAAGTTCCTGTGTAATCTGGCGAAAGTAGACGGTTAGTACAATACAAGGAGGGAGAACGTTGTTGCTCATTGATCCGCTATAAGCAAAACATTTCTCCTTATCTAATATTGTACTTGCGACGTCTAACAATTCTATTCTCGTTAGTGTATTGTGTGGCTGCACTTTTAGCTCTGCTGACAAACCGAAACTCTAAATACAAAGCCATCTCAAAATAAAGGTGTAACATAAATCAAAAAACATTATGAACACGTTACACAACTTTTCACATACGAAAATCCCTATTCGGAATGAGTCTAGATAAATATTCCGCTTGCCGCCAAATCAAATCAGAGATTTGGCCGCAAGCGTTAGCTCGTTGCTCACTTCGCTCGCAACGACCCAACGACCTCTCCCAGCTGACAAATCAAAAGCGGAAGGAGGAAAGTTCGTTAGCCTCAAAGCAGCGGTTGCTCATGTTGCAGTAGTTGGAGAAAATTGCTGTACATGAAAATTTTTTTATCCAGAACCCATTCGATTTTCTCGTCAATCGCCATGGATAGAAAATAAAACAACGGTAGCATTGAGGAAAGCGAGAAAGGGTACTAGCTCACTGATATTAATTGAAAGCGAGAAGCCGGTGATCTGTAAGGTAATTTATTCCGCTTCTAACACCGGGATAGCGATGTATGATAAAACTCTTACCTAAACCGCAGTGTCAGACTTCCCACTGTGTGTGTGTGTGTTAGACCCCCTCGCGCCACCGGTACGGGGACGCATGATAGCTCAAAATGTTCCATTGGGCATGCTGAAAAAGAATCTGGAAAAAATGTTTGGCGCATTTCACAAAAAAGTGCCTTTTTTCGCCAAAATGTGTCATTTTTCAAATTTTTTTGGGCTACAAAGAAAACTTTTCGGGATCCTCTTGGGGAGCATGATATATCAAAAATGCTCCCCCGGAGATGCTGAGACGGAATCCGGAAAAACAGTTTGGGGCATTTCACAAAAAAGTGGCTTTTTATGCAGTGTGAAACAGGCAAAAACGGAGGGTCGTTCCGATTTATAACATTGGTCTTTTATAAAATGTATAAAAGGCAAAAAATAATTCACACTCCCGCTCGCGGCGAGAGCCGCGGGTTCTCCTTGCTTGGAGATATTGTACTAACACTGTCTACTTCTGCAGAATATACAGAAACTTCTTCAGTCGAGCTTATGAAGAATAACAATTACGGGGAAAATAAGTATGTCAGAGGTGTCTGAAAATTTGTGAAGCGTAAAGTAAATAAGTCTATATACCAGGCAAACGCATAAGTACGCGGAAAAATAAATTGCTGTTTTGAATTGGCGCCATACTCTCTCTTCGTGTCTTTTTCCGCCTAACTCACTTCGAAGAAGGGAGGAAGGAAGAAACTGATAAGGATCTTTTTCCGCGTACTTATGCGTTTGCCTGGTATATATGAAGAAATATTTATCAATCGCTAGGAGAAAAAAAGTATAATTCCTCGCTAATATTGCAATAACACCGTCAAACGAAGAACAAAGCAGCGACAATATACTAATGAGGGAATGAATTGGATGGAGCAAATGCTCCATCCAACATCTGGAAACAAGGATTTTACAAACACATTTTATGCGTCAACTTACTAAAGAAACTAGCGAAGTGGGGCCGCTTCGCGGCCCTCACTTCGCTAGGAAGCGGTTAGCGTGCATCAGCGGCGCTTCGCGCACCGCCATCAGCGGTCAGATTGGGTTGTTCGGGAGTAAGGGTTGTTCGGGAGTAACGACATATGTTCGTGCAAAAAGATCCTTATCAGTGATTTTGAATTGCCGGCACTGCGGTCGTTGAATGGAAGGCGGAGGCCCTCTCTCTTCGGCCGAACGAAGAGAGAGGGAAGAGACGAGAGACAAGCAGAGGGTGCGCCGCACACTAGCAACAAATTAAACTCTCTGCTTGTCTCTCGTCTCTTCCCTCTCTCTTCGTTCGGCCGAAGAGAGAGGGCCTCCGCCTTCCATTCAACGACCGCAGTGCCGGCAATTCAAAATCACTGATAAGGATCTTTTTGCACGAACATATGTCGTCGCCTGGTATATAGGATTGTACTGGCACTGTCTACTTCTGCAGATTATACAGAAACTTCTTCAGTCGAGCTTACGAAGAAAAACAATTACGCGGAAAATAAGTATGCCAGAGGTGTCTGAAAATTTGTGAAGCTACCATCATGATCGCCAAAATTTGCTCTTTGAGACGGCATAGAACATGGTTTTATATTAATGGGTGCAAATATAACCAGCCGAAAATATCGATTTTTGGGCTTGTTTTATATTTCAATACAGTTTGATATTTCAATACAAGGTTGTAGGACTTTATACAAGCTCAAAATAATATCACGAAATTTCGTATAAGTTTTATGTTTATAGTTGGTAGAAGAAAGTTGTTTGCCTCAGGACAGCAGCTGTTCATGTTTATGTTGCTGTATTAGCTGGAGAAACTTGCTCGACCCTGCTGACCTTTGTCCAGAACCAAGACCTATTTCTCGTCAATCGCCACGAATAGTAAATAGAACAAACGGCAGCATTGAGATTAACGAGAAAGAATACTAGCTGACTGATATACACTGTAGGCGGGAAGCCGGCAATCTATAATTTGATTATTTGGGGCTAATACCGGAACGGCTGATATGTTGGCGGACGCACGGACGGACGTAACATATTGTAAAAGTAGCGGCTCGGGATTCTCTATGGGAGTTCGATTAAAAATTTGTCCATATATATACTTATCGGGTCCCTCTAAGTTGATAGGTGAAGCTCCGTCCCCCCCCCCCCAGCAGAATAACCCACTTTTTGGGGGTCCCGGACCCCAAACTCGCGAGTACCCCCCAAAACCCATGATTTTAGGGGGGGGGGGGGTTATCAATGTCAGATTTGGGTGTGACATACATGAAAACGTGACAACCGTGTGTCACGTGGGTCACGTAAAAGGGCAAGTTTCGCTGCGTCGCTCGGATCCGGGCGTGTGATACGTCAATCGCTTCCTATCGACGAGACAAGACGATTGGTACCGGTCTCGCCGACAAAGATCGATTCTGCCGGGATTTATGGCTTCCGGAAATCCGATGACCATGGGCGCCGCCGTGCGGCGCCCAGTCCTATGGAATATGATCTAAGTTCCCCCACATTCCAAGGGTGAAGGTCGGGCGTTCCGCACCCGACCACAGGACCGGCTTGCCACCTGCGTCCGCTCGCGCGCGGGGTCGATTCCGACTGCAGGTACGGAGTCAGCGCAAAAAATTACCCATATAACATGTCCCGCGCGACAAAATTGGATAAAAACGCCTAGCGCACTGCACGCGCGCTGTTGATTCTGACCCCCGGGTGCCAAAAATTTCGGTCTGAAATGGCAAAATTTGTAGTCAAAATTCTGGACATACGGACAAAATAAGGCATCAAAGATCAATTTCATGCTCGCACGCACTCACAGGGCTTGCTTACTGGGAGGATGTCTACGCGTGCCTATATTTTTAGTGCCATTTTTTTCAAACATTTCCAAATCATCAAAGGATTTTTCTCTCAGAAATACATGCTACTCACCAAAACTAAAAGTGCAACATATAAAAACATGTCTCTGTATGACACGTGCCATAATTTTTCTTACTTACTTTCCTTAATTCTTTCTTACTTACCGTCAAGAATATATTATTCGCAATCATTGGAATAACATCCAAAAATATGTCCATAGTTAGAGTAAATTTTACGACGTCATTTTTCTGTAATTATTAAAATAAGCATTAGGAAACGTTCAGAATATAATAATTAGGCATCGGCGAGTCCGAGTCTTTCCGAGTCCGAGCCCGAGTCCGAGTCCGAAACGGACTCGGACTCGGTGTGAATGGAAATCTGACGAGTCCGAGTCCGGACTCGGACTCGGTATTTTTCGGCCGCTCCCATTGGGAGCGACCGAAGAAAAATTTTGAAGTTTTTCGAAGAATATACAAAATTTTCAATGTCCTTTTTTTGCAAACACCCAATTTTTTCTAATGTTCACTAGATGTATTCTCTATTGTTTGATGAATTTTTGTTGGACAGCGCTCTATTTCACTTTTAAAGCTGGTTAAAAGTGATGACTCACTGTCTACTACTTTGCTGCTACGGCTGCCCTGCTTAAAAACAGTGAATGAGATTTTAGCACTGAATGGATTTGCTTTATTAAATTGTGTTTCTCTGACTGTATTGATTTTGAGATTTCGATATATTTATGTTTGATATATTTTGATTTGTTTGATATATTTTGAGATAATGTATTTATCTAACAAATTAATTTTCAGTCTTTAAGATGGCACCGAAAAATGTCACAGCAAACATATGGCGCATTGGCCTTTATACGAAGAAACCCGACGAGGAAATCGCTATTTGCACCGTCTGCTGCGATGACGGAATTAAGTGCGAATTTTCAGTGAAGGATGGCACAACATCCACTCTCATCAAGCACCTCAAGACAAAGCATCCTGACTCCGTTTTCTTCACTCGCTATACAGAAATGGTTGTTCCGAGAAAAAACGAGCAAATCACACAGCATTTTCAACCAAATGATGCGAGTGTGGGATCTCTTGAGAAGAGAATCGTCAACTTTGTTGCGTGCAACCTGACATCATTTAAATGCATCAATGATCCTACCCTCCATGCTCTCATCAAGTTCGGAAATACAGGCGCTGATATTAAAGATGAGTCTCACTACCGCAAAAACGCTTTACCACAAATATATCACGTCGTCAAACAAAAGATCATTTCAATGATCAAAGAATTCGAATATGTTTCCTTTACGACGGACGCTTGGAGCGGTCCTGGATATTCGTATCTCAGGTAAAATTTACTACTACATTTATTTAAAATTAACTAGCAGCAAAGCTGCTAGTTAACCATCGGGTCAATGAATTCGTTGAACTCTATAAATTTTAACGCTTTGCGTTAAAAACTCGGCCTTAGGCCGTCTAGAACATAAAAACACAACTTTCCTTGGTCAAAACCCTTAAAAACACGTTTTTGTGTTTTGGCGCGAATTCAAATTTTCAAATTTTGAAAATTTTTGGTTTCCCCATCCTAACTTTTCGAGACCTATCGATTGAGCTATCACTCGCCTCTGGCTAACGACTGGATCGCGAGATACGGATGCTCACAGACGCACATTTGCCGTCGCTTAGGGCCATCAACTTTCTTGTTTGGGGGATTATTGATTGGGAAGAATTTGAGCGGCCGTTTCTCTATTTTACAATTTCAGTTAAACTTTAGGATTTGAACGACCTTTTCTTAACTCGTTTTTATTTTAGCTTGACGATAACTGGCATTTCCAAAGAATGGAAGCGGGTTTCTCTTCCGTTCGCGGTCAGCCATTTTCCAGGAAGCCACACAAGTGTTGCGATTGACAAGAAAATTCATGACTTGCTCGACTCTTTTCAAATTGAACCAGACAAATGCCATGTTTTCCTCCGTGATGGAGGCGCTAATATCAAAAAGTGCTTCCAAACAAACGAATTTTTCCACGCTGATTGTGGTTCTCATTTGTTGAACCTTGTTGTGCGGGACTCATTGAAACCCGAGCCAATCTCAGAGCTGCTTAAAAAGTGTCGAGCAATCGTAGGGCATTTCAAACACTCAAATGCGGCTATGGATCATCTCAAAGATCTGCAAATCGAAAGCGATTTGCCGTCACACATGCTACTACAAGTAAGAGTTATAGTTAATTTGCAAACAAAATGTAAGAATTATTTGCAAAATTATTTGAAGAATTTGTATTAGCGTAAAATCCACTGAACTATATCTAATATTCTCCAAATTTCTCGCGTTTTTAGGACATGCCTGTTCGTTGGAATTGTGCATACTACATGGCTGATCGCTTACTGGAGCAAAAGTTTGCAGTACAACATTACGCTGTCTCAAAACAACGCCTTGATATGTCGTTAAGCGATAATGATTGGGAAAAGTTGAGCCAACTGAGAAATCTCTTGAGCTATGCCGAAGAACTCTCGAAACTATTCTGTGATAACCCAATTTCCGTCCAATGTGGCTTCGCTAGTCTCACAATTTCAGGAATCGAGAAGCTAAATTTCAGTGATCGCGACGTAATGGAAGTCAAACAAAGCATTCTGACGGGACTTCAAACAAAATTTGGCAACTTGAATTTGGAGAGGTAGCTTTTCGAGCGGTTTTAAGCGTAAATTAAAAATGCTTCAACAATTTTCAATTTTTTACTCAAATATGATTTGATTTTACAAAGACTAAATTTTAGAATTCATGGAGTAGCTCATTTTCTCGACCCAAGATTCAAAGACATGAAAAGCGGTTCATCACAGGATGTGTTTCGCAAGCAAATATTCGAATGGCTGAAAGAAGAATTGTTGAAATCAGGAATGGTAGTAGACCAAGAGGTATAATAACCGTATATCAGTAATGTTTGCAAGCTTTAATTTAGGTTGAGATTGTACATTCACCGGTCACAAAACGGCCAAACTATGGTTTATTGGCGGATTTCGACGATGAAATGGGATGCGATATAAATGGTTTCTTTTTTGCTGACAAATTTTAATTAGAATAATTGTTTTAGTTCCCTCAACGTCAGCGTGTGATCCAACAAGCGATCTTTGGAAAGAAATTGTCGATTACGCATCAAAGCCTCGACAGACACTCCAGATGCAGGACCCTTCTGATTCCAACAAGAGCAAAGCTTGCGATCCAATGGTCTGGTGGAAGAACAATTCAAATAATTATCCTCACTTAAGCAAGTTTGCAAAGCGCTACCTCACGCCTGATTGCACGACTAGGATGAGTGAAGGCTTGTTTTCAACTGCTAGGAACGTGTTCACCTATCAGAGAATGAGACTGAAGCCTCGTAAAGCACAGATGATCATATTTTTGAACCGCATTTTGCCATTTATCGACTATCGTTATTAATTTGTGTTACTTGCATATTGTGTTGTTTGAATGGGAAAAATAAAATTTATGTTAAAAACGGCATAGAAATGCAAAAACAAATTGGCGGGAAAAATAAAATTCAAACGGACTCGGCGAGTCCGGACTCGACTCGGACTCGGTGTCCACTACCGAGTCCGAGTCCGGACTCGGAATCGCTCGGACTCGGACTCGGTGTAAAATTCCGATCCCTAATAATAATAATACAGGCCGGCTTATCTTATGGTTGTCGCGTCTAACACAAACTGTGAGAGGGAATAGTATAATTCCCAATATTAAAATAGGGCGTCGCAGCTGATTTTTACATAGTGAACTAAACACTTCGGACACTTTGGACACCGAAAATACCGTACCACCTTATTTAGAATAGCAAAACCACATTTCCGAAGAACAGTACTTTCGGAAACGTATTTTATTATTATTTTCGCAAACATCGTTGTTCTATTTCTAAAAGAGCAGTATGATATGTAGAGTAGTATGGTAGTAACGGGTGACAACTAAAAAATGAGACTGGCAAAATTTCAATATTTCTTTATTAAAATGCAAAACTCAAAAAGCGTGTTTGGTGTCATATAAAAATAGAAGTTCGTAGGTTTCTAACAAAAAAAAAAGATTAGCTAAATTCGTCAAAGTTGAATCAAAGTGGTTTTTGATCTTGTATATATTCTTGTAAATATCAAAGTTGTCCCTAGGATAAAAGTGAGAATTCTCCGAAAAACCTCTGTACAAGATCAAAAACGGGTGGTCACATTGTCCCGTAACTCATCGAAAAACCTCTCAGACGACCATGCCCATGACGACAGAGTTGTTCAGTGAGTCAAATACTACCCGAGAAACATATTTTCATTGAGGAAATTCTCTGGCCTCAAAAGGCAGAGACGTAGATAGGGATGTACAATGATAACCTTTGATAACCATGGTGGGGAAATCAATCAAAGCAAGGCTTAGCCGAGGTTTGCCGAGGACCATTCCGCTTGGGACCCACCTCTGTTTAAACAATATTTTACAAATACCAGGATTTTAACGAAAAGCGAAAAAATCTGATTGTACCAATGGATAGAGCTTAAAAAGTTGGTATATAGTGGCATGATCAAATTTTAACTTCAATATTTCTCAAAATTTATATATTTCCGGTAGTCAGAAATCGACGAAATATGTAGGTTACGAACAAATTCTTTTTTGTATTTAAAATTTCAAGCTTAGTAGCAGTTTTTAAGATATTAGTCACTATCATGCATCGCCGATATCTATGAAATACAATAGCCTGAACTGATGTCCTTTTTTTGGCCCACCCTGTAGCTGGAGAAACTTGCTGGACACGACAGATTTTTATCCAGAACCCATTCGATTTTCTCGTCAATCGCCACGAATAGTAAATAGAACAAACGGTAATACTGAGGAAAGCCAGACAGTTTACTAGCTTACTGATATGAACGTGGGCGAGAAGCAGTTCATATTGAGCATAAACTTTCCTATATTGCATTGACATTCCCAGAGAGGGTGTGTCTTTCTGTAGTCAGTGTTTTGCAGTGCTTTGTTTCCGGCTTGATATAAACGTGTATTTGGAGAACAGTTAAAAATTTTTACAAACTCAAAATTTATTTTATCCAAACGCGTTTTTGCGGATTTTCAAATCCTTATAATAAGTCAGTGACGTCCGTCCGTCCCTCCGTTTCACGTTTTGAATTCCCGCCTTTTGGCATTCTGTATTTTTGGTGTCCGTGACGGTTTTCTCAGGAGGGCCATTCTATCCAGTGCTTAATTTTCGTGTCCGTTACGGTTTTCTCAGGAGGGGCATTCTATCCAGTGCTTAATTTTCGTGTCCGTTACGGTTTT
Organism: Ditylenchus destructor; assembly: GCA_022814885.1. NCBI lineage: Eukaryota > Metazoa > Nematoda > Chromadorea > Rhabditida > Anguinidae > Ditylenchus > Ditylenchus destructor. The sequence continues at coordinate 51,638 of JAKKPZ010000140.1, read as the reverse complement.
CTCAGGAGGGGCATTCTATCCAGTGCTTAATTTTCGTGTCCGTGACGGTTTTCTCTGGAGGGGCATTCTATCCAGTGCTTAATTTTCGTGTCCGTTACGGTTTTCTCAGGAGGGCCATTCTATCCAGTGCTTAATTTTCGTGTCCGTGACGGTTTTATCTGGAGGGGCATTCTATATAGTGCTTATTTCAGACTGAGTCTGAGTCTCAGACTGAGTCTTAGACAAAATTTTAGACAAAATTTAGCTAAAAACCTCTTGGGTTTTTAAAGGTTTTTAAAAAAGGGGGAAAAAAAATTTGGGAAAAATTTTTTTTTTCAAAAAAAAGGGAAAAAAAATTTTTTTTTTTAAAAACCCCTTTTTTTTTAAAAATTTTTTTTAAAAAATTTTTTTTAAAAAAAAATTTTAAAATTTTTTCCCCTTTTAAAAAAAAAAACCCCCCAAAAAAAAAAAAAAATTTTTTAAAAAAACCCCGGGAATTTTTTTTCCCCCGGCCCCCCCCCAAGGTTTTTTTTTTTTTTTTTTTTAAAAAAAATTTTAAAATTTTTCCCCCCTTTTTTCCCCCCCCGGGGGGGGTTTTTTTTGGGTTTTTGGTTTTCCCCCCCTTTTTTTAAAAATTTTTTTTTTTTTTCCCTTTTTTCCCTTTTTTTGGGGGAAACCCAAATTTGCCCCCCTTTTTTTTTTCCCCCCCTTTTTCGGGGTTTTTTGTTTTTTCCCTTTTTTCCCCCAAAAAAAAAAAAAAAAATTTTTTTGGTTTTTTTTTTTTAAAAAAACCCCCCAATTTTTTTTTTTTCCCCCTTTTTCCCCCCCCTTGGGGGGGGAAATTTTTAAAACCCCCCCCAAAAAAAACCCCTTTTTTTTGGGAAACCCCAAAGAAAAAAAAGGTTAAAAAAAAAAAAATTTTTAAAAAAACCCCCCGGGGTTTTTAAAAAACCCCAAAGGGCCCCCCCCGGGGTTTTTTTTAAAATTTTAAGGGGGGGGTTTTTTTTTAAAAAAAGGGAAACCCCCCCCCAAAAATTTTTTTAAACCCTTTTTTTAAAAAAATTCCCCCTTAATTTTTTTTTTAAAAAAGGGTTTTTTTTTTTCCCAAAGGGAAAAAAATTTTTCCCCGGGGGGGCCCCCCAAAAATTTGGGGGGAACCCCCCCCAAAAAAAAAATTTTAAAAAAAAACCCTTAAAAAAAGGGTTTTTTTTCCCCCCTTTAAAGGGTTCAAACCCGGGTTTTCCCGGGGAAAAAAAAAAAAAAAATTTTTTTTTTTTCCTTTTTGGGGGGGGAAAAAAAAAATTTTTTTTTAAAAAAAAAAAAAAAAAAATTTTTTTAAAAAAAAAATTTTTTTTTTTTTTGGGTTGGGTTTAAAAAACCCGGGGCCCCAAAAAATTTTGTTTAAAAAAAAATTTTAAACCCCTTGGGGGCCTTTTTTTTTTTTTTAAAAACCCAAAAAAAAAAATTTTTTTTAAAAAAATTTTTTTAAAAATTTTTTTTCCCAAATTTTTTTAAATTTTTTTAATTTTTTTAACCTTAAAAAACCCCCCCCCCCTTTTTTTTAAAACCTTTCCCCCCCCAAAAATTTTAAAAAAACCCCCCAAAAATTTTTTTTTTCCCTTTAAATTTTAAATCTTTTTTGGGGGGAAAAAAAATTTTTCCCATTAAAAATTTAAAAAAGGGGGGGGTTTTTTTTTTAAAAAAAAAAAAAAAGGGGGAAAAAAAAAAACCCAAAAAATTTTAAAAAATTAAAAGGGGGGTTTTCCCCTACGGGTTTCCAAAAAATTTTTTTTTTTTTCCCCCCCCCCGGGGGGGGGGCCCCCCAAGGAAAACCCGGGGGAAAATTTTCCCTTTAAAAGGGGGGAAAAAGGGGGGGAAAAATTCCCCCCTTTTCCCCTTTGGGGAAAAAAATTTTTTTTGGGGGGTTAAAAATTTTTTTTTTTTATTTTTTTAAAGGGAAATTTTTTTAAAAAATTTTTTTGCCAAAAAATTGAAACCGGGAAAAAAAATTTTTTTTAAAAAAACCCGGGGAAAATTTTTTAAAAAACCCCAAAAAAAATTTTTTTAAAAAAAAATTCCCCCCCCCCCAACTTTTTTTTAAAAAAAAAAAATTTTTTTTAAAAAAATTTTTTTTTGGGAAATTCCTTTCCCTTTTTCCCCCAAAAAAATTTTTCCCTTTTTTTTTAAGGGAAAAAAAAAAAGGGAAAAAACCCCAAAACCCCCCATTTAAAAAAAATTTCCCCCCCTTTTTTTCCCCCCCTTTTCCTTTTTTTTTTTTTTAATTTTAAAAAAATTTTTTTGGGGGAAATTTTTTAAAAAAAAAAGGGGGAAGAAAAAAAATTTTGAAAATTTTTTCCCCCCCTTTTTCCCCCTTTTTTTCCCCCCCCCTTTTTTTTTTTTTAAAAAAACCCTTTTTTTAAGGAAAAAATTTTTTTGGGGTTTTTTTTTAAAAAAAGGGGGAAAACAAAAAAATTTAAATTTTTGGTTTTTAAGAAATTTTTGGGGGAAAAAAATTTTTTTCCCCAAAACAATTTTTCCCGGGGGAAACCCCCCTTTTTTTCCCCCCCCCTTTTTTTTTTGGGGGAAAAAATTTTTTTTAAAAAAGGGAAAAAGGAAAAAAAAAATTTTTTTTTTTAAAATTTTTAAAAAAGGGGTTTTTCCGAAAAAAAAGGGGGGGAAAAAAAAATTTTTTTTAAAAAAATTTTTTTTTTTGGGGCCAAAGGGAAAAATTTTTTTTTTTTTTATTTTTTTTTTTTAAAATTTTTTTTTTTTGGGGTTTTTAAATTTTTTTTTTTTTTTTAAATTTTTTTTTTTTTGGGGGGGGGTTTTTTTTTTTTTGGGGGGGGGAAAAAAAAAGGGTTTTTTTTTCCCCCTTTTTTTTGGGGGGCCCCCCCCTTTTGGGGGAAAAGGGGGGCCCCGGGGGGGGCCCCCCCCCCAAAAAAGGGGAATTTTAAAAAACCCCCGGGTTTTTTGGGGGAAAAAAAAAAATTTTTTTAAAAAAAAAAAACCCCCCCCCCAAAAATTTTTTTTTAAAAATTGGAAAAAAGGTTTTTAAAAAAATTTTTTTTTTAAAAAATTTTTTTAAAAAAAAAACCCCCCAAAATTTTTTTTTTTTAAAAAATTGGTTTGGCCCCTTTTTTTTTTAAAATTTTTTTTTTTTTTTTTTTAAAAACCAAAAAAACCCCAAAATTTGGTTTTTTTTTAAAAAAAAAATTTTTTTTTTTAAAAAATTTTAAAAAAATTAAAAAAACCCCCCCGGGAAAAAAAAAGGGGGAAAAAAAAAAAAATTTTTTTTTAAAAAAAATTTTTGGAAATAAAAAAAATTTTGGCCCCGGGGCCTTTTTAAAAGTTTTTTTGGGGAAAATTTTTTTTTTAAAAGGGAAAAAAAAAATTTTTTAAAGGGTTTTGGGGGGTTTTTTGGGCCCCTTTTTCCCCCCGGGAAAAAAAGGGGAAAAAGCCTTTTTTTTAGGGGTTAAACCCCCCCGGGGGGGGAAAAAACCCCGGGAAAGGGGTTTTAGCCCAAAAAAAAAGGGGGTTTAAAAAAAAAAACCCAAAAAAATTTTTTTTGGAAAAAATTTTTAAAAAAATTTTTTAAAAAAAAAAACCCCCTTTTTTCCAAAAGGGGGGAAAGGGGGGAAAACCAAAAAAAAAAATTTTTTTTTGGGGGGGTTTTTTTTGGGGGGAAAAAACCCCCCCAAAAAAAAAGGGGTTTTTGGGAAAAAGGGGTTTTTTTTGGGGAAAAAAAAAAATTTTTTTTGGGGGAAAAAAAGGGTTTAAAAATTTTTTTTTTAAACGGAATCAAAAAATTTTTTTTCCGGCCCCCCTTAAAAAAAAAAAGGGAAAAACCCCCCCCCCAAAAAAAAAAATTTTTTTTTGGGGGTTTTCCCTTTTTTTAAAAAAAAATTTCTTTTTTTAAAAAGGGGGGGGTTTTTCCTTTTTTTCCCCCAAAGGGGGGGAAACCAACCCTTTTGGTTTTTTTTTTTAAAAATTTGAAAATTTTTTTTTAAAAAAAATTTTTTAAAAAAAAATTTTTTTTTAAAAAAAAAAATTTTTTTAAAAAATTTTTTTTTAAAAATTTTTTTTTCCCTAAAAAATTTTTTTTCCAAATTTTTTTTTTTAAAAAACCGAAAAAAAAAAAAATTTCCCCAAAAATTTTAAAAAAAAATTTTTGGGAAATTTTTTTTTCCTTTTTTTTTTAAAAAAAAAAAGGGGGGATTTTACCCTAAAAAAAATTTTTGGAAAAAGGGGGTTTTTTTTTAAAAAAGGGAACCCCCCCCGGGGGGAAAAAAAAACCTTTTTTTTTTTTCCCCCAAAAAAAGGGAAAAGGGAAAAAGGGGGGGTTTTTTTTAAAAAAAAAAAATTTTTTTTTTTTTTTTTTTCCCCCCCCTTTTTTTTTTAATTTCCCCCAAAAAAGGCTTTTTTTAAAAAAAAATTTTTTTAAAAAATTTTTTTTTTTAAAAAAAACCCAAAAAACCCCGCCTTTAAAAAAAAAAAGGGTTTTTAAAAAAAAAAAAAGGGGGGGGAAAAAAAAAGGGGGGGCCCCAAAAAAGGGGGTTTAAAAATTTTTTAAAAAATTTTCCAAATTTAAATTTTTTTTAAAAAATTTTTAAACCAAAAAGGGGTTTTTTTTTTTTTTCCGGGGGAAAAAAAAACCCCCCCCAAAAAAAAATTTTTTTTTAAAAGGGTTTTTAAAAAAACCAACAAAATTGGGGGGGGAAAAAAAAATTTTAAAAACAAAAAAACCCCAAAAATTGTTTTTTTTTTTCCCTTTTAAAAAAACATTTTTCCCAAAAAAAAAAAAATTTTGGTTTAAAAAAATTTTTTTAAAAAAAAAACCCCCCAAATAAAAAAATTTTCCCCCCCTTTTTTTTAAAAGGGGGGCCCCCAAAATTTTAAAAGGGAAAAACCAAAATTTTTTTTTCCCCTTTTTCGGTTTTTTTTTTTTCCATAGGGGGGGTTTTTAAAAAAATTTTTTTGGGTTTTTTTTAAAAAAAAAAGGGGCCCTAAAAAAAGGGAAAAAAAAAAATAAATGGGGTTTTTTTTAAAAAAAAAAAAACCCCCAAAAAAACCCCCAAATTTTTTTTCCCCCCCTTTTTTTTTTTGGGGAAAAAAAAAAAAAACAAAAACCCTTTTTAAAAAAATTTTTAAAAGGGGGGAAAAATTTTTTTTTAAAAATTTTTTTTTTAAAAAAACCCCAAAAGGGGGGAAATTTTTCAAATTTTTTAAAAAAATTTTTTTTCCTTTTTTTCCCTCTTTTCCTTTTTTTTGGGGTTTTTTTTTTTTTTTAAAAAAAATTTTTTTTCCAAAAAAAAAAAAATTTTTTTTTTTTGGAAAAAAAAAATTTAAACCCAAATTTTTTTTTTTAAAAATTTTTTTTGGGCCCTTTTTTTTTAAACCCCCAAACCAAAAAAAACCCCCCCGGACCCCAAAAACCCCCCCTTTTTTTTTCCCCCCCCAAAAAAAATTTTTAAAAAAGGGGTTTTTTAAAAAAAAAAAAAAAAAAAAAAAAAAACCCCCAAAAAAAAATTTTTTTTCCCCAAAAAAAAAAAAAATTTTTTTTAAAATTTTTTTTTTTTTTTTGGGGGTTTTTTTCATTTTTTTTTTTTTTTTTTTTTTTTAAGTTTTTTCCCTAAGGAAAAAACCCACCCCCCAATTAAATTTTTTTGGGAAAAATTAAAAAAAAAACCCAAATTTTTTTTTAAAAAAAGGGGGGGAAAAGGTTTTTGGGGGAAAAAAATTAAATTTTTTCCCCCCCGGGGGGTTTTAAAGGGGGAAAAAAAAAATTTTTTTAAAAAAAAAAAAATTTTTTTCCCCTTTTTTTTAAAACCCCGGGGGGGGCCCCAAAAAAAAAAAAAAACCCAAAATTTTTTTTAAAAAAAAAAATTTTTTTTCCCAAAATTTTAAAATTTTTTTTAAAAAAAATTTTTTTTTTTTAAAAAAAAAAAAAAACCCCCAAAGGTTTTTTTTTAAAAAATTTAAAAAAAAAGGGGGGGTTTTTTTTTTTAAAAAAAAACCCAACAAAAACCAAAAAAAATTTTTAAAAATTTTTTTTTAAAATTTTTTTTGGAAAAAAATTTTTTGGGGTTTTTTTAAGGCCCCCCGGGGTTGGGAAAAAAAATTTTTCCCCCAAAAAAAATTTTGGGCTTTTTTTTCCCCCCAACCCCTTTTTTTAAAAAACCCCCCGGGGGCCCTTTTTTAAAGGTTTTCCTTTTTTTTAAAAAATTTTTCCCCCCCCAAAAAGGGTTTTTTTTTTCCCTTTTTTCCCAAAAAAAAAGGGGTTTTTTTTTCCCAAACCCCCTTTTTAAAAAACCCCCCTTGTTTTTTTAAATTTTTTTTAACCCCCTTTTTTAAAAAAAATTTTTTTTTCCCCGGGGGGTTTTTTCCCCCTTTTTTTTTTTTTTAAAAAATTTTCCCCCAAAAAAATTTTTTTTTTTTTGGGGGTTTTTTTTTTAAAACCCAAAACCCCCCTTTTTTGGGGGGGTTTTTTTTAAAAAAAAGCCCTTTTTTTGGGGGGGCCTTTTTTTCCTTTTCCCCTTTAAAATTTTTTGGGAAAAATAAAAAAAAATTTTTTGGGAAAACCTTTTTTTTTTAAATGTTTTTTTTGGGGAAAAAAAATTTTTAAAAAAAGGGGGGGCCCCAAAAAAATTTTTTTAAAATTTTTAAAAAGGGAAAAAAAAAAGGGGGAAAAAAAATTTTTTTCCCCCCAATTCCCCCCCCGGGGTGGGGAAAAAAAATTAAAAAAAAAATTTTTTTTAAAAAAAGGGAAAAAAATTTTTTTTAAAAAAAAAAAATTTTTTTTAAAAGGTTAAAATTTTTAAAATTCCAAATTTTTAAAAAACTTTTTTTGGGGGGAAAAAAGGGGAAAAAAAAAATTTTTCCGGGAAAGGGGGTTTTTTAAAATTTTTTCCCCCCCCAAAAAAAAACCCCCCCTTTTTTCAAAAAAATTTTTTAAAAATTTTTTTAAAAAGGGAAAAATTTTTTGGGGGTTTTTTCCGGTTTTCCCCCCTTTTAAAAAATTTTTTTTTAAAAAAAAAAAATTTTTTTTAAAGTTTTATATTTTTTTTAAAAAAAATTTTTTCTTTTTTTTTTGGGGTTAAATTTTTTAAAATAAAAATTTTTTTTTGGGGAAAAAAATAAAAATTTTACCCCCCCAAAAAAGGGTTTTTCCTTTTTTTTTTTCCCCAATTTTTTTTTTTTAAAAAAAAAAAAAAAAAGGGGAAAAAAAAATTTTAAAAAATTTAAAAATTTCCCCAAAAAAAAAAAAATTAAAAAAAAAAAAAAAATTTTTTTTTTAAATTTTGAAAAAAATTTTTAAAAAAAAAAAAATTTTAAAAATTTTTTAAATTTTTAAAAACCCCAAAAAAAGGGTTTAAAAAGGGGAAAAAAATTTTTTTCCCCTTTTAAAAAAAAAAAAATTTTAAAACCCCTTTAAAAAAAAAACCCCTTTTCCTTTTTCCCCCCCCCAAAAAAAAAAGGGGGTTTAAAAAAATTTTTTAAAAGGGGTTTTTTTTTAATCAATCTTTTCCCTTCCCCCCCCTTTTTTTAATTTTTGGGAAAAAAAAAAAAATTTTTTCCAAAAAAAAAAAATTTTTAAAATTTTTTTCCCTTTTCCCCCCAAAACCCCCCCGGGTTTTGGGGAAAAAAGGAAAAAAAAAATTTTTTTAAAAAAAAATTTTTTTAAAAAAAAAAATTTTTTTTCCCCTTTTTTAAAACCCAAAAAAACCAAAAAAAAAAGGGGAAAAGGAAAAAAAGGGATGTTTTAAAAAAAAAAAATTTTTTTTTTTTTTTTTTTTAAAAAAAAAAAACATTAAAAAAAAAAGGGGGCCCCCCCCGGGCAAATTTAAAAAAAAAAAATTTTTTTAAAAAAAAAAGGGGTTTAAAATTTTTTTTTTTAAAAAAAAAAAAAATTTTTCCCCCAAAAAACCCCCCCCAAAAAAACCTAAAAAAATTTTCCCTTTTAAAAAAAAAAAACCCCTTTTTTTTTCCCCCCGGCCCCCCCCGGGGAAAAACCCCCAAAACCCATGATTTTAGGGGGGGTTATCAACGTCAGAATTGGGTGTGACATACGTGAAAACGTGACATCCGTGGGTCACGTAAAAGGGAAAATTTTTGCGTCGCGCCCTCTGGGCGTATGATACGTCAATCGCTTCGTCTCGGCGAGACAAGACGATTGGTACCGGGTTTTAGCCTACACTGGTGATCCTATCCGGGAAGGGAAAAAAATGGCTTCCGGAAATCCGGAAAATCCTGGATTTGGGGTGTGGTCCCCCGGCGCAGCCGCGAGTGGTCCACCGCGGAGGCCGCGGGTGCGTCCTATGGAATTGATAACTAACTCGGGAAGTTCTCGAACTATTAATTTGTTTTGCTCAGGACGGTTTTTTAAAAATTTCCCATGAAAAGGGAGGTTAGCATGTTTAAACCCGTGGGCTAGCATGCTAACCTCCCTTCTATTTCAAAGGTCGGATTGGGGTTAGCATTGGGGCGGTTAGCGAAGGTTAGGAAAGGTTAGCATTGCACAGCCCTAATAGCCACTACCTTACATCCCGGGGGTTTTTAAAATTTCCCAAACCTTTCAAAACGCACACTTAATAAGTGAGAGGATGAGAGTGCAGAGAATGGAGCGCAACAAGTGAATAATAAGAATTCAGGCATTGTGTCAAAACTGGTAACAAAGTACTTTGATATTTTGCGAGATACTGGGGGTGGCAATCGCGTCCTTTTGCTAAATGACCGAGGGAGATGACCTAGAGGCCGCCCCCACGGGTAACCAATTTCTGCTACAAAGATGCAAAAGTCAAAGACTGGAGATTGGGAGTTTATTATGCCAACAAATCTTAGTAAAGACATTTACCTGCACTAAATCGGCCAAAACTTTAGAACGGTCATAATACCTGATCGAAATAGCGGATGCACAAGTTGTGCCAGTTATAAAGAGGTTAAGCAACTCTTTATCGTAATTCGAACCGCTATCTGGACATCTATCGTTCCAAATATGAATTCCGTAAGGGCATATATGATTTTTAACCCAACTGAAGATTTTCTGAGCGCTGCTTTCGAGAAAAAAGGTGAATTTTTGACACTGTATGCGGCCATGATCTGGATTCGTTGCTTCGGCCAACAAGTTTAAGATGTCTTTTTTAGCTGTCAGTTCTATCGTGCGAATGTAAACAAACGGGTCTTTTGGGAAATGAAGGCCAATTCTTTGGATTGAGTTCTGCACATGCAAAGAATACGATGGTATGAGTTCGAGGACGAAGTGGAACTGAATGAGAAAAAAAATAATTTATGCCAATTTTAAGGTTTGGGCAAGATAAGTTGTTTTGTAGTCAAGTTCTTAGCCAAAATTTTTAGAGCTAAAATAGTTTTGTTGCCCAGTATTTTTGGTAGAACGGCATTTTCCCCCCAAAAACAGGTATTTTCACTTACTATGGCCATAACTTAGCCTAGACTTAACTTTGAGAGATAGCTTAAAATACAGGCCAACTAAATTAGGCTTAGATTGGCTTAGACTTAAGCCTAGAGAGTTCTAGGTAACTTTTTTTTAATTATTAACAAAGGTTAAATCTAGGCTAAGTTAGGCCAGTTTAAAAAAAATCACGGGTGGAAAGAGTATTTTTATTCCCTGCGAAGCATTGTTGGAAAAGGGACAAAAATTTTAAAGTATGTTCCCTATTAATGAATAATATATGACAACAAATAATTCAAACATCTTCTGCGATAAAAATTAATCCTTTGGAGTGAGGTCTCTGCGATCGAAGAAGAAGTATTCGGCCGAATTTTTATCACATCAAACGAGCCGTGCAGTATGACTTGATCAATACTGTTGTAAAGTCCATTAACCACATTTCTAGTGTGTGACATGGTATGCGTCCCATGTCAATAAAAGTGGCTTTACCACAATGGGCTCCAAAAAATAAACGTTACACTTGTCTTACCGTTATAATATGCCCAAGCATTAAGCTGATAAGCTATGCGATCACGAGTGCTTTGTTCCTCGCCAGCTTGACCCTAAACCCGAAATTTGTTTCGAGTAATGGTTACAAGCGACCCATTCGTTTTATTCTTCAGGTGAGAGCCATTTACCGAAAACTTTAATTGCAGTAGGTGGGGTATTGACACTTTTTATAAAGGACAGATCTGAGCTAGAATCGAAGTTAGGACAGCAAAAGAGACATCATAAAATTCGCTCGCGAATTCAAATCGACATTAACACGGGATTAGCACACATAAGCTACCCCACTAAAACGTATACTGTCATGTACATCTCGATGAGCTGAACAACTTTTACAAAGGTACCATGGGTGACTTAGACGATCCTAGCGATATATATCGAAAAAAGTACAGTCGAGTCTCTGATTAAGTGGGTCTGAGATTAGCTCGGTTTTTTTTTTTGGGAAAGTGCTCTGTAAAAAGGTTGAGATTAACGCGAATTATAAATTTACGGTAAATCTTTGACAAATGTCTATACTCAATGCTGCCGTTTGCTCGATTTATTATTCGTGTCGATTGACGAGAAAACCAGTGGGTTTTGGACAAAAGTCAATAGAGTCGAGCCAGTTTCTCCAGCAACGACGGCAACTTGAACACACGCTGCTTGAGATTATTCTTTCCGACAAGCGAACGTTTTCTATAAACGTATAAAAATGTTATTTTTTAAAAAACAACGAGTAAACATGAAATTTAAAAAGGGGTCTTGGTTCCAGTTTGGTTTTTGCAATTTGGTTTACAGTATATTACAGGTATAAGCTAAGCAATCATTTTTGTTCACCTCTATTTTGTTTAAACGCGAGATAAAATTTTTTCCCTTTTTCCAGTATTTGAGTACTGAACGGGCATTTTTGGTGTTAGTGATACCTGGCTTTTCGGAATTGAGATCAAAAACGCGTCAATCATCAAAAAACGAAAAAATCTTGAAAAAAACCCAAACATGAATTTTATACAATTCTATTTTCATGCTTTGAAACAGATATCACCTGATGTAACAAACCACCCTAATCTCGTAGTCAAACATCAAAGTTACATAGTAAAAATGATTGACGTGGAACACCGTTCATTTCCAATTCATAGAAAAAAAAGGGGCTCCTCCGTATTGAAACGACGGAAGTCACGCGTCTGTTCTTGTGATCAAAAATTTGCATTTGAGCGATGTGGGTGGGCAGTCGGTGGGGAAAGTGGGTGGCCCCCCCCAGACGAGTTTGGGGCCGCTAGAAACCCAGCCGCGAGACTCTTCGGTGTACTTTGTCCTGGCTTAGGCCGCCCATTTTTAGCAGTAGAATGGAATTTACCTTAATGTTCGGTTTCTTCAAGGAAAAGCCCATTCCAGAATGAGGAAGTTAGCTTTGTGTTCTGCTGTTTAAGAGTTCATTTCGAGTTCGACTCGGGGTCTTCTTTTTATTTCGCTCCAAACGGATCTCATCAGTATTGAACGTGGCAGTCACGAGTTAGATCTTGATCAAATATTTGAGCGACGTGGGTGGTCCATCCCAGACGGGTTTTGAGGGGGTCTGAGCGGCGATGTGAATGCGGAGAAACCCAAGGGTGGGGGACCCTTTTTCCCCCGGGGCCGGAGATTTTGTCCCGGTCCGGGGTCCGGGGAAGGGGTGGTCCGGTCCTCCTCCGGCCGGGAGGCCGGGTTTTTTCCAAAAATTGAAAAATTTTCCAATCAAATTTTAAAAATTTGTTTTTAAGTTTCGGCTTTTGTTAATTAAAATTTTTTAGCACTTAATTTGCAACTTGTAAATTTGATTTTTTCTTGAATTTTTCCAATTGCAAAAAAGTAATTTTCTGGGAAATTGGATTTTTTCAAAATTGCTAAAGTGTAAATTAATGGTGTAATATTAAAAATTTTTTAATGAACATTTAAAAATTTGTTTCTTTAAAATTGTTTTAAAAAAAAATCAAAAATTTTTAACCGGGGAAATTCTTCGGAAAAGTTTAGTAACCAAAAAGTCTAATTTTTTCTGCCCTTCGAATGCTCCCCCCGATGGGGGGGCCACAAAAATTTTGAATATTTTTCCTAACTTAAAATTTTCAAAGGAAACCCAATTCACAAAATTTTTAAAAATTTTGAAAAAATTTGGAAAACTTTTATTTTTTTTTCCCGGGCGAAATTAACTAAATAGGGTTTGAAACATTATTGGAAAATCTTGAAATTTCATCAAAATTCCCGTTCTAAAAACCAAAAACGAAATAAAATGGCCCAGGGAAAAAATTTTAAAAAATCTAAGTCAATTAAAATAAAAAAAAAGTTTTTAATTTTGGGTTGGGAAAAATTTTATTTGGGAATTTTTAATAACGGAATTTTTTTCGAAAATTTCTAAAAATTTGACCAAATTCACCTTTTAAAAAATTTTTGCGTGCCCGGCCGGTCCGAAAAACCGGAGGGGGGGGGTCCGGTCCGGACCGGACCGGGGGTCCCCGTCCACCCCTGGGAAACCCAACCGCGAGATTGGATGGTGTATTTTGCCCGGTTATGCCGCCCTTTCGGGCTTAGAATAAAAAAAGTAACAGTTCTTTGATTAAAAAGAAATGTTGGGAGAATTTTTGGGGGTTTTTTTTGGATAGCAAAAACCTTTTCCCCGGGGTTGGTTCTTTCAAAAAAACCCATTTCGAACGGGAATTTTTAGTTCTCCTTTTGGAGTGGATAAAAATTTGTTTATTAATAGGATTTCTTTTTGTTTTCTTCCTGGAAAAAGAAAAATTTGTCAATCATTAATGTTGGGAAAGAATGGTTTAAAATTTTTTTTGAATTTTTTCGTTTTGGGGGAAAATCAAATTGACCCGCTAAAACCAAACCGGAAAAGTTCAAGGTTTGATGCCAGACGGATTCAAACCATTTTTTGGTTTCCATTTCCAACCGCCTTATTAATTTGGGTAAGGTAAAAATTTTGTTAATAATTTTTTGGTAGTTAGGACAAATTTTTTAAAAATAAAATGTTCCAATCCTTTTTGTTTCAAAGGGTATCCAAAAAAATTTGGAGAGAAAAAATTTTTACGGCAAAGGAAATTTAAAGATTTAGAAACCAGTTTTTTGTGAGTTACACTAGTTGTACTATAGGGGTTTATAATCCAATTGGTTCGCTTAAGCCAATCCAGCCTGGATTGGCATTAAGGAATTAAATCCACCCATTTTAGGCCAGGAAATTTCGGATTTTAGGCTTCAAAATTTGAGCAAAATGGTGGAACCCCTCCTTTCGACCCCCTGAACCGAACCATAGTTTAATTTATATTGGTTTTGAACTTTTATTTTTTAGATTATTCCGGTTTAAACAAAATTCAAAACTAAAATCAAATTAAAAACCCATTTTGGGGGTCATTTATCTGGAAGGTTCTAATTCTCAAATTTTGTAAACCTAAAAACCAAAAAGTTAACCAAAAAAGGGTGGATTTAATTTTAATGTAAAGAAAAATAAAAGAAATTGGGCCTTGGCGCCCAATTTCATTTCCCATTAAATTTTTCCTTAACTAAAAACCCCAATTCAAAGCCGTTTCCAATGTTTAGGAAATTGGGACAGTTTATTTTCCAACCAATTTGAAATCCCGCTACCTGGAAGGCTTTCCAGCCACCTTTAAATTTCCTTGGTTTTATTCCTTGCTTGGGGCGGTTTTTAGCGATGTTCTTATTGAATTTATCACCCAAAAAGGTAAGGCACTTCTTGCTTCTTCGGCTCCCCAAATTCCGGTGAAAACCAAGGTTATTATTCGCTGTATTAATTCCTAAAAACTTACCCAACCGCCAAATGGGTTTAAAAATTTTTTTTTATTGGGGGTTCAAAGGGTTTGAGGCAAATGTGGAAACCCTCCTGTTCGCCCCGCTAATCCTCCGGGCCAGTTTGAATTTACTTTGATTTTTGAATTTTTCCCCTTTTAAAATTTTTTGGTTTTTCGGATTTAAGAAACGTTAAAAAATCCTTTTTTAAAACAGAAGTGCTTTTAATATTTTTTCCCTTTTAAAAAATTTTAAAATTTACACAAAAATTCAAAACCTTTAAATAAAAACTTTAAACCCAAAGGGTTAATTTTTGATATTTTGCCATTTTAAATTTAGCAATTAAAAAATCCCTATCCAAGATAAAGGAAAAACTTTACCAATGTTTTAAATTTTTTAAAATCGCGTAAGGGGTTTAGGGGTATCGGAAAATTTCCAAATTTCCACCCAATGCCTATATAACCAAAAAAATTAACCATTATTAAAAAAATTTCCCAAATAAAACCTACTTAAATTTAGAGAAAACCTTTTTAAGGCGAGGTTGAGCTTTAGGAATCGAATTCTTAGGTTCCTTTAGCCTTTTTGCCTTTTTGGGTGGAGGCGAAGTTTCTGTTGGGGCATTTTGCGAAAAATTTTGAAAATTTCCTAGTTTTTTCCGTAAGGAAGTTCCAAAAAGGCTTACCCGCATTATATTTTTTGCTGAAAAAAAGTTTTAAATTTTTTTAGATCTTTAACACAAGAACTATGAATTTAATCAAACATTTCCCCATTTTCAATCCATGGAATTGGGGTGGGTTTTTACCTTGAACGACAAACAAAAAATTCAGTAGATTTAAAATTTTTAAATTTTAAATTTTCAAAAACCCAATTAAAAAATTTTGGAAATTACCAGTTAATTACAGGTTTTTCTCTTTGGAACTTTCGTAAAGGGAACTTGGGACTGGGATCAAACCCTTTCCCCAAATGGCCAAGAATTTCGCAAATTTGGAATCCCGGTGTACTGGTTCGGAGGACGCGGGCAAGATTGGCCCTTAAACCTTTCCCTAAGTGAAGAAATACCATATTTCTAAAAAATTAAAAAATATTTTTTGAAAATTTTTTAAAAAAATTTTTTAATTTGCCTAATTTTTGCTAAAATCTAAAATTTTCCGAAAGGAACGAAAATTGCAAAAAATTGCATTTGGACGGACTCTTGGGCACCCCCAAAAGGTCCGTTTTAACCCCCTCCAATAAGGGTAAAAGGCAATTTCCAAAAATTTTTTAAAATTTTTTTATTTTAAAATTTTAAAAAATTTTAAAAATTGCAAATTAAAATTTTTTAAAGAAAAAAAATTTTTAAAAGTAAAAACCGAAAATTAAGACCAAAAGGCTTAACCGTAAACTCTCTAATTTAGCCCCCGGGGCATAATTATTTTTTGGTATTTTGCTCAAATTTCGAAATTTTTGCCATGTTTTGACATTTTTTCAGAAAAATTTAAATTCAAATAGTAAATTAGGATTCAAATTTTGCGCTGTTTGGCGTTGGGTATAATTTTATTGGGAAATATTCTAGAAAGACGACTGATGGCTCAATCAATAACCCTGTGTCCCACTTTGATTTGAACCAATACTGAGATTTTTCTAGAAAATTCTAGTACAATGTTCTGATCAATGCCATTTCGCGCGAAATTGAAAATAATTTGGTATTTCCGATTAGCAAAATGTGGGTCAAAAAGGTTTCAGTTATCATTTTTCTAGTACCTAATCCGAGAATCTAAAAATTCTGCAGCTTCGTAAACTACTTTCAGATGCCCGTGAAATACACTATCAATTATATAACATTTGGGCCGCGCGTCGATGGCGATTTCTTTCCCAAAGACATTGTCGAATTGATAAAAGACGCGCCCAGAAAATCGACTTATTGTGGATGTAACGAGGAGGAATCCATGTTGTGGAGTATGGAAATTTTTAATTTTTGGCTCGAATTGAATTATGGCTCATAATTTTGCCATTTTGACCCTATTTTCGCCAGTTGTTTCAAAAAATTAGCGGAAATATGGTTTAAAAATTCAAATTAGCGGAAATGTTTTTGGCAGAAATTCTCAAGTTTAAGCCTTGCTTTAAGTCTAAACTAAGCCTAGGGTTCATCCAACATTGGGGGCGACCCCGATTCGTTAATTCCTATCTGGGCAGAACGCCAATGGATTTTGCAGATGAGCGACCCCTAGGGTCCAATTTTTGGCTCAATTTGACCCTTAGGGTCTAACTAAGGTAAGGCAAAAGCTTAAAGCTCACACCAATGGCTGAAAGCTGAGACCTCGAACCCATTAGTTAGAACCGCCGCCCCGCCCCCCACCATTTTCGATTACCCCCTCTGTCTTCCTAACCCTCTATCAAAATTTTTAGATGTGAGAAAAATATTGTAAAAATAGGCAAAATTTTATGAAAAATGTAACAAAATGTCAGAAATTTGCTCAAAACTTTGCACTTTCTATTTTCAATCTCCAACTTTTTAGCGGTGCTTGCCAACGGGAACTCTTCGAGTACTGGCCTTGGAGGCTTAATGATCCCGAAAGCCAATCAAACAACTTACGGTGAAGCAAATTTTGTTACGGCTGTTGAGAAATTGGTGGCCACGAGCGATAAATTTGGGTCGGGAGCGTCGGAAGTGCGCGACAAAGTCATCGACTTTTATTTGAATCACGGCACCGAGAATGACGTCAAGAACAGCACATTTTACCTGCGAAAATATACACAGGTACGATAATATGAGAAACAGTTAGAATTAGTCATATAGCATATGGGTGGTAATTGGAGTCATTACTGTATATGAGTGTAGTCATATCAAAATCCCCCGGTCATAATCCCCAAAAAAATACGCAAAAAAGGCCACTGGGGGGATTTTGACCGGTTCCCACTGTATATTGAAAAATTATTCTTAAGCCTCTTTTTCGCTTGTTTTCTTCTTTTTCGTAATTTTTTTAACTGGACTCCCGTAGGGAGTCCCTGAAGCTAGTTCTCTATTATTAGACCCAGGGGGAGCTAATTTTTCAAACAAGATCTAGAGGGGAGGGTGCTAATTACAGGGGATGCTCATATCATATTATAGGGAATACGGTAATTTCATTATCCATTTTAGCTAGTCTCCGATCTGCAGTACAATGTCCCAACTCTACAGGAAGCTATCATAAAATCACGCCATGGCTGGCCAGTGTACCTTTACGAAAATCTCTACTTGTATAGCGGTACCGGCCCGCAAGCCTTTTATGGTAATTTTACGGGTCGGATGCGTCGGTTCTAATACTATGATAGTATTAGAATATATAGTATTACTACAGTAGAATTCCATTTAAGTGGCTACCCACTTAAGTGGCCAGTTCGGTTAAGTGGCCACTTCAGAGACGAAAAAACGTCTGACGAAAAAACGGTCGGACGAAAAAACCCTTTGGTAGTAAAAATTTGCCAAAAAGAAAAAAATTTCGAATTTTGAAAGCTATTTCAAAATTTCAATAAAAAGGTAACACTACTGTCAAGACCGTCAAGGTAGATTGCCTGCGGGGTATATTGACCGTTATGAATACACAATGATTGTCGTAAAATTATAAGTCACTTTTCCTTCACAGCTTTCAATATTTAAAAAAAATTGAGAATTTCATGTGGTAATATGAAATTTTTAAATAAAAGTTCACCGAAAATGTGCAAACGCCCTTTTTATTTTTCTGTCTTATTGCCAAATCACGAATAGTTTTACATTCTCCGTCAACTTTCATGCAAAATTTCACTCTTTCACAAAAACATACAGAAATATAGTGGGGTCTGGGGGCGATAGCCCCCAGACGGAGAAGAAAATTTGAGAATTGGGTCAACTTTCATTGAAAATTTTAAACATTCGCCAAAAGTTTCGCAAAATTTTCGCCGGCCGCGTCCTATCGGGCGTTGCCGCCTGCGTATTATAGAGCTTTCCGGTCAGATGACCGGTCATCTGACCGATTCAAACCGGACACCTCCGGTCAGGTCAGTGGGCAGATCAGGTCAGGTCAGTTTAAACCCGGTCATGAAAACACTGTAGCTGAACCATGGTGGGGAAATTCGATAAATGCAAAGGAAGGCTTCATCGAAGCTTTATCGAAGTTTTCTAGTAAGCGCGAATCGCCGGCCACTATTTCCTGTTCTTTCCCAGCTGCGCGCATTCGTTTCCTTCGTTGGAAAGACAACAGCGATTGCGCGCAGCTGGGAAACAGCAGGAAATAGTGGCCGGCGATTCGCGCTTACTAGAAAACTTCGATAAAGCTTCGATGAAGCCTTCCTTTGCATTTATCGAATTTCCCCACCATGAGCTGAACACACTATCCAAGTGGTAGGTGCGCTTTAGTGTTTCTTTCGGTACATTCCACAGGAATTTTTGAAAATTTACCAAAATTTTACAAAATAGGTCGAAAAGGGAAGTTTTCAGTTTGAAACTTTTTTTCTCATAATTTTTATTACTCTTGAACTTTACTCTTGACGTAAAACAACTTTAGTTCCCTCTCACGGGCAGGATGCCAATTTCATATTCCAAGGAACCAACCAGCTGGGTACGTGGAACTTTGACGCAAATGACGAAAAAGTTGCCAATTTCGATATCGACACTCTTGTGGCATTCATCAGGACTGGGTTCGTTGAGTTTTGTTTTTATTTCTGGCTAAGTGATTTAAAAAAATTAGAAATTTATCGACTTCTTCACTTTTTTGACGTGCGGATTATATTTTTTTCTTACGATTTTTGCCAAAAAGGTCGAGAATGTTTACTAATGATAAATTCTGTTTTAATATTGATAGTCTATTAAGTCATTTTTCAATAAAACGAGGTCTCTGATTGGGCTTCGCCATTGGCTGTCGGAAAACTAGTGGACCACACACGTCGATAAAAGGATCGTTTTTAAAACTTTTTGTTTTAAAAGTTATTGCTATTTTTGTTATTTCTTCAAGAAATGGAACTTTTTGGGGTAGAAATGTAATTTTGCTTAAACTGGAAAAAACCATTTGATACATATAACTTATACACCGAAAATATAAATAAATATATAAAAATTACCCACGTGGTTCAAACTTATGGACCAGAGGGTTGCAACCGGTATCCGGCATTTTTGCCCTACCGGTATTCGGTTACTGGTTTTTTAAGTTGTGATACATAATTTTCTCATTTTTACAAATATGATTCTGCCTGCAAAATGTCTTTATTTATAGTGTTACATTTACAGCAATTTTGGATTGTATTTTTGCAACGCATCTCCAAAAAATAATCCCATAAAATTTTCCCCACACGGAGTTTTCCACCTGTTTTAGACTTTTTACGGGCTCCAGTTCTTATCTAAAACGGGCCATAAAGCGCTCTCTCCGCTACCCTCACTTCATTTCATGTGACCTTTTTGGTTTTCGCTCCTCTATCTTTAATCTGATAATGGGCTGGGCGATGGGCGCTTTTGAGAAATTTGCGGTTATTTATTTCTTCCTCACCTTTTATTCATTTTTGTTGTGTGTTTTGTTCCCCAAATTGGCTAAATTAAATTAAAGGAATGTACTTTTTATAAGATCTCTGAATAAGTTTTTTCACGTGAACGTGTAAGTTATGCCCATCTGAAGAGAAAATAATTCCTCGGTCTTCTCAAAGTACTCTGTCTGTAAAATTGCTACTGAAATTATGTTATAGTTTACAAAACTACTATAATTTGGATAGATATTGACATCGCTGCCCAGACTGTAACAATGTGTTTGTAATTTTACAGAGAAGTTGATAAGGTGATATCTGCTGTATAATTTACCTTATAAATTTCTGTTATGAAAATGTCCAAAAATATAGTCCATAAAAATAGATTTAATGTCATTGCATTGATAAAATGTCATTACACCTTTTCTGAACGGTTTCCACCATACGAAGCAATCCATTCGAAAATGCAGCTGCTGATAATGTCATTCCTCGAAAAACGCTCTGTACAAAAAAGAAGAAAATATTCCAATAGATAACAACTAATGTACAATTCAATTTTTCAATGGACACTCTAACTCAAAATTTCGTACATCAGCGTTATATAGAGAGTCTTGTTATATAGAGTATCTATATTATATAGAGAGCTGCCAAAAGGGGCGATAATTCAAAATTGGTTTAAATTTTGAAAAAAATACTGAAAAAGTCGCAAAAATTATGAGAAAGTTGGCTTTAAATCCTAAAATTTTCACGCTCCCCCTTTTCGCGACCGCGATAATTTGAATCCCCGTTATATAGAGACTCTATCTCATATAAAATGGAAATTCGGGACCGTTATAACGAGACACGCATTATATAGGCACGCGTTATATCACGACTCGACTGTATATAACTTTAAAAGTAATGTCTAAATTGGTCATATCTGAATACAGTTGGGTCTATGATAGTTTAGTTCGGTCTGCTTATAGTTTATGAGTTGTTGTGATTTTGCTTCTAACGCGCGTATATTGTGCTCAATATTTGTGTCCCCAATACAAACCAATATTGGTTTGTTTGAAATTTAACATTGATCCATACATAGTACCTTATTCTTATTAGAATCTTGTGCCCAAATCACTTATATGCCCAAAAGTTAATGCCTGCAGCATTTTAAATTCTTTCACAAATATTTTTCTTGGGTTCAGATGCATCGCTCAAACTTGTTGGCATCGTATTTACGCGAGATACGTTCCATCGCCCGAGGCATTTCTCGATCATTTCCGGCAAGCGAGCGAGTGCCGTTGTATTGTACTAAGCAATCCAGAAATGTTCATACTCTGTTTGGAAGAGCTGCCTCTTCCGGAGTGTTCAAGGCCAGTCAACGGCTCACAGCAATGTTCGAGCCAGATCACCTTGAGCCCATTCAATACCATATAAAGGAAATGGCCCAGTCTGACACAGCGGTGAATATTGTGTGGTCAGATGGACATAAAAGGTAATATCAACAGGAAAAATGATAAAAAGATAGGAAATTCGTAGAAAAATGAAAATTTATTAAAAAATCTTAAACCCAAAAATTTTCATGGGAACAAAATTAAAATAATTCATGTCTAAAAATTCGCGGTTCATAAAATTTCAAATATTTCTTCTGTGAAAACCAAGTCGCCAGCCGTATCGCCCTAAAGAACCAAAAAGTCAAGAATCGCGCATTATATAGCGTGAATACCTTGAGCAGGCGGAAGTCAAACTTCTGAAAACTTTGACCAAATTCCCACATTCCAGCTCCTTCGACTTTATTTGGCTCCGAGACAATTGCCGCTGCGCGTCCTGCCATCACCCTCACGCCGACGAACGTCTGGTCAAGACTTTCTCGATTCCTTTGGACATTGCCCCAAGGAATATGAGTGTCACAGAAGAGACGCCCAATTCCGACGCGATCTTGAACGTGAAATGGCAAAGTCCCACTTCCGATCACGAGCACGTGTCAAGATACGCTTTGAAGTTTCTGCGAGAAAATTGCTACTCGCCAAAATCCTCGGAAAGAATCCATGCTTACGATGGAGAGTTGTGGAAAGCGCAGGACATGAGAGGGAGGTGGGTGGAATATAATAAAAACTAGTTTTCGGTGGGCCGCGGGCAAAGCCCGCGGCATACCTTTCGGTACCTTTTTCTAACTCACACTTACAGAAAACCTACAACTATTGCATAGCTTTACAGTAAAGATCTTAAAATCTGTAGTACTTTTCAAGAAACTTGTATGGATAGTATAATCTTTAGAACTTTTTCAGAAACTTGTCTGGATCTTCAAATCTTTAGAAATTTTTTTAAGAAACTTGTCAGGTTCCTAAAAATCTTTAGAACTTTTTCCCGAAAAATTGTCTTATCTTCAAAACTTTAGAAATTTTCAAGAAACTTGTCTGGATCTTAAAATACTTATATTACTTACTCACTTACTCACTTACCCACTTACTCACTTACCCACTTACTCACTTACCCACTTACTCACTTACCCACTTACTCACTTATTCACTTACTCACTTACCCACTTACCCACTTACTCACTTATTCACTTACTTACTTACTCACTCACTTACCCACTTACTCACTTACTTACTTACTTACTTACTTACTTACTTACTTACTTACTTACTTACTTACTTACTTACTTACTTACTTACTTACTTACTTACTTACTTACTTACTTACTTACTTACTTACTTACTTACTTACTTACTTACTTACTTACTTACTTACTTACTTACTTACTTACTTACTTACTTACTTACTTACTTACTTACTTACTTATTTACTTACTTACTTACTTA
Source organism: Ditylenchus destructor (assembly GCA_022814885.1). Lineage (NCBI taxonomy): Eukaryota > Metazoa > Nematoda > Chromadorea > Rhabditida > Anguinidae > Ditylenchus > Ditylenchus destructor. The sequence continues at coordinate 29,705 of JAKKPZ010000140.1, read as the reverse complement.
CTTACTTACTTACTTACTTACTTACTTACTTACTTACTTCACTTACTCACTTACCCACTTACTCACTTACTCACTTACCCACTTACTCACTTACTTACTTACTCACTTACCCACTTATTCACTTACTTACTTACTCACTTACCCACTTACTTACTTACTTACTTACTTACTTACTTACTTACTTACTTACTCACTTACCCACTTATTCACTTACTTACTTACTTATTCACTTACTTACTTACTTACTTACTTACCCACTTACTCACTTACTTACTTACTCACTTACCCACTTATTCACTTACTTACTTACTTATTCACTTACTTACTTACTTACTCACTTACCCACTTACTCACTTACCCACTTATTCACTTACTTACTTACTCACTTACCGACTTACTCACTTACTCACTTACCCACTTACTCACTTACTCACTTACCCACTTACTCACTTACTTACTAACTCACTTACCCACTTATTCACTTACTTACTTACTTATTCACTTACTTACTTACTTACTCACTTACCCACTTACCCATTTACTCACTTACTCACTTACCCACTTACCCACTTATTCACTTACTTACTTACTTACTCACTTACCCACTTATTCACTTACTCACTTACTCACTTACCCACTTACCCACTTATTCACTTACTTACTTACTTACTCACTTACTCACTTACCCACTTATTCACTTACTTATTCACTTACTTACTTACTTACTCACTTACCCACTTACTCACTTACCCACTTACTCACTTATTCACTTACTTACTCACTTTCGGGAGCTTAAGGGTTGTTCGGGAGCTTAAGCCTAAACCTAAGTCCCTTGGCCCCAGGTTGTTCGAGCCGCAAGCCTAAGGCTTGTTTGGCGCCTTTTAAGGGTTGTTCGGGAGCTTAAGCCTAAGACCAAGTCCCTTAGGTGCCTTGGATACTTCTTCAGAAACTTGCCTGGATCTCAAAATCTTGAACACTTTTCAAGAAACATGCCTTATTCTTAAAATCCTGAATACTTCTACAGAAACTTTCCTGGATCTTAAAATCTTGGATACTTCTTCAGAAACTTGCCTAGATCTTAAATCTTGAATACTTCTCACAAACCTTGACTTGATCTCAAAATCTTGAACACTTTTGAAGAAACTTAAAATCCTGAATACTTCTCCAGAAACTTTCCTGGATCTTAAATTCTTGGACTCTCTTCAATAACCCCAAATTCTCAGCTCTTTAGCCTGAAACCTCATAAAACCATTTTTTTCAAAAAACCGAAATCCAAAAATTCCAAAAAACAGAAATTCTCTAAATAACCTAAATTTAGGATACAAATCAAAAACGAACAAACATTCAATCATAAAACCCCTGAAAAACACATTTTTACATTTTGGCGGCAATTCAAATTTTCAAATTTCTAATCTGATTTCATATTTGGATTCAGCATATCCGAAAACCCATGTATGCAAATTTTCAGCAACATTTACCGTCAGAACGAAAAAACCCATTTTTTACCAAAAAACGACCAAAAAATTCATAAAAATTTGTACAAAAACCGAAATCCAAAAATTCCAAAAGCAGAAATACTCTAAATAACCTAAATTTACGATACAAATCAAAAAACAACTAACATTCAATCAAAACAACGCTTAAAAACACCTTTTTCAGTTTTGGCGCGAATTCAAATTTTCAAATTTCCGATCTGACAATTTTATGCCACCTACCAGACCATTACCTACAAAATGAGCTATTACTCATCAAAATCCAACGAACGGATCGCGAGATCTAAACCTCGCATTCAAACAGACAGACAGACAGACAGACAAAATTCTGCAAAATAATATAGTAAAATAAATTTCCACGGCGGAAAGTCAGTAGAAAGCAGAAAATTAAAGAAAGAGATTGATAATCCACACTAAAACACAATAGAACACATTCAGTTTCAGATGGAATATATACAGGTCTACGTAGTACAACACTTCAATTCGATGAACAATATAAGAAGAATATTATTCCAAATTAAAATTTTAATGTAATTGAAAAAGTCTGATTAAATAAAGAATGAACACGAATACAAACTAAAGCCTTCCACAAAAAAGAGCTTACAATATATTTTCCATTCAAAAACACCATTAGCGAAAAATTCGAATAGCATTTAACAACAAAGCTTTCAATCAAAATAAGATGACTCAGTCTCAGAGTCGGTATAATTGGAGAGAGGAACAATGAAGATCCCACGTTTAAGCCGATGCAATATGATTCGTACATAATACTACGGCTGTTCTATACTCAAAACATCAAATCGAAGGGTAAAACGCATATGAAAAGAATACATCTTTTTGTGCAAAATCATGAAATTGTTATAGATAAATCCAAATATACCAAAAGCAGAAATTCAAATTTTCGCGAATTCAAATTTTCAAATTTCAAATCTGATTTCAAATTCGGATTCAGCATATCCGAAAACCCCTGTATACCAAAAGCAGAAATTCAAATTTTCGCGAATTCAAATTTTCAAATTTCAAATCTGATTTCAAATTCGGATTCAGCATATCCGAAAACCCCTGTATGCAAATTTTCGGCAACTTTTACCGTCAGAACCAAAAAACCCATTTTGTACCAAAAAATTACCAAAAAATTCATAAAAAATGATACAAAAAACGAAATTCAAAAATTTAAAAAGCAGAAATACTCTAAATCACCTAAATTTACTATACAAATCAAAAAACAACTAACATTCAATCAAAACAACGCTTAAAAACACGTTTTTCCGTTTTGGCGCGAATTCAAATTTTCAAATTTCCGATCTGACAATTTTATGCCACCTACCAGACCATTACCTACAAAATGAGCTATTACTCATCAAAATCTAACGACAGGATCGCGAGATCCTAGCGTTGCAACCAGACAGAATTCTGCAAAATAATATAGTAAAATTACATGGAAGCTCTAAAAATCTCTAATAAATTTACAGGGTGCCTACAGTAACCTACGACCACGTGATGAATCGAGAAGATTCTTTCATTCACTGGCTGGAAATGATCCGAATCTATGGATTCTCATTGATCAGTCAAGTTCCGAACGGAGATGGATACCCGGAACAGGTCGCTCAGAAAATCAGTTTCTTGAGAACCACGTTTTGGGGCGACTCGTGGAGCGTTCGAAGTGAACCAAATCCGAGAAACTTGTCCTTGACAGGGGAAGAATTGTTTCCGCATACGGATTTTACGTGGTGTGGTTTTCAAGATTTTGATTACAGAATGATTCAAATTTGAATTCCCGCGAATAGCCCGTTAAATTTAACATATACAGTAGAACCCAGCTATAAAGTACCTAATGTCGGGTAAACCTTATAGCGAGGTATATGTCAAAAAGTGCCAAAAATTGTATAAATTCTTAGTTTTTTGTTCTTTTTTGGCTGTTTTCATATTTTTGATAAAAAGAAACAAAAATTACGTGTCTTTGCACAGTTTATGTTTTTTTTTTTCTAAAATTTTGTTCCAATTCTGACAAGACCCCACGACTGTCTCCCCACGTCTGCCCCCTCCCCTTTCCATATACCCACAACTGCCCCTGTATTTCTAAAAATGGCCATAACTTTGATACACTCAAGCTTATGCCTTAAGTTTGGTCTTAAAATGTTCCTTAGAGAAAATCCCAGCCTTACGCCTAAGAGTAAGCTTTAGCCTAAACCTAAGCTTAAGCCTAATTTGTCCGACTAAGTCTTAGGAACACTTTAAGACCACACTTAAAGCTTAAGTTTGAGTGTATCAAAGGTTATGGCCTTTTTAAGATATACAGGGGGCAGTTGTGGGGAAGCAGTTGTGGGTTTTTACGCCAATTCTCACCAAAAAATGTCAAAATTTAAAGCAAAAATTTATAATTTTTTTATAATACGCAAAAACCTCAAAATATTTCCACAAAATTGGAAAAATACCTGATAACCAAATCGAATTTTGTAAATTCGATTTTGGTTCTCAGTTCCGGGCAACAAGTACCTTATAGCGGGCTATGTATCATAGCGGGGGTACCTTATAGCGGGTTCGACTGTAATGTTTAGTCTTCCAAAAGCAAGTTAAAATTGTCGCGAAAATTCAATCGGGCAAATTTGTTATACAAAATGCTGACATCTTCAAAAAACTGAATTAGAAAACAACATCCAAATTGTTGCAGAATCGTTAATGCAAAATTTGACAATTTTCAGGAGCGAGACCCCGCCTGGCCTTCAATTTTTGCACTGTGTCGAGTTTAAAGGTGATTCTCCTGGAGGGGAGAGTACGCTAGTCGACGGCTACGCAGTGGCCGAGCACTTGAGGCATCATGACCCGGAAGCCTTTCGATTGCTGAGAGATGTTCCGCTTCGTCATTATTTCTCAGGTATTTATTACATTATTTAAATTTCGCGCCAGGAAAAATTCTCGTTTTTCTCAAAAATTGCTTTCCCATTTTTTAATCAATTTTTCAACATAATTCTTGATATATCCTGCCAACACATCAAACCTCAAAGGAGGTTTTAAATTGGCGCTCAACACCAAACAGATTCTGGAACATTCTAGAAGGGTGTATAATTGTTCAAATTAATGCTAAAGCTCTGGACTTTCGATTAAGCCATTACTCACTCTTCTAGAATGTTCCAGAAGCCATTTGGTGTTGGGCGCCAATTTAAAACCTCTTTGAATTTTGATGCATTGATCTGATAGAATCCGATTTTTGCCATATTTGGTTTTTGACAATTTTTGCACTTTTTTCGCGACCGAAAACACAATCTTTTCAGGAGCCAATGAGTCATACTCTTGCGTTGGGACCACCCTAAAGCTGGACAAGAAGGGTCTAGTCCAATGCATCCGGTTCAATCAAGCGAACCGAGCTCCGATTGAGACCGATCCCGAACTAATCAGACCGTTCTACAAAGCACTGAACACATTCGCCAATTTGGTCAGATCCAAGGAGTTTATGCTCGACTTCCGGCTGAAGGAGGGCGAGATGCTCGTTTTCAATAATCACAGAATGCTGCATGGAAGGCTTAAATACGACGCGAGAACGACTTCCAGGCATCTGAAAGGTAGACGATTAAAGTGCAATTAAATTCATACATTTTTATAGAATATAATCAAAAATTATGGCTAGTAAAATTTTTTTTATAATTTGATAAGCGTGTTTTTTTTGGCTTTTGCGTGACAGATAACTGATAAGTACCCGAGAACGACTTCCAGGCATCTGAAAGGTAGGAGAATAAAGTGGTATTAAATTTATACATTTTTATGTATGAATAACATATAACGTTAATGTTATATGAATAACATACAGTCGAGTCTCGGAATAACGCGATTTTTGTTTGGCCCAAAATGTGTCATCGTAGATGATTAAATTATATTCATACCTTTTATGAGTAATATATTCAACAATTATGGTTAGTAAAAATTTTCATAATTTGATAGCATTTTTCTTCCTCCTCAAAACGTTAACTAAAAAGTAAATTTGTTTAGTTCGATTTTTTACTATTTTTTGAAGAAAAAATATAGCTAGCCGGATAAAAAATATCCTGGCCGATTCAAAGATGTGTTATTTAAAGTAAGCAAAGATGGATTTTTTGCGAAAAAACTAAATTCACGGTCAAGAAATTGATTACTGTTTGTTATGTAGAGTTTTAGCCACTACCCGTGATAATGATTCTAAACGTTTTTTCACTTTTTTTGCAATCAGAGGGCATTTCTAAATAAAATATTAGCTACCCACAAAATATGTACTGCTTAAACTACGGTCACAATGGACGTTTTCCGTCGACGGAAAACGGCGCATTGTGACCACAGTCGACGGAAAATGAGAGAGAGCCGACGTTGTCTCTTTGAAGAGACGGCAGACGAAATACGACGACGGAAAACGTTTTGATTTTGACCGAAGCATTATAGTATGCCCAGACAGTTAAAGAGTGTATCAGTCGTTGCAAAAGAAACCGGACTGCCAAGTCAGACACAAGCAGCAAAATGGCGCGAAATTTGAAAATAATTTATGAGCTAACTCACGTTTCACGTGAGTACACCCAAATTCTGATATTGCTAACCCACTCTAAAATACGATTCTAGAGGGGGCTTGCAATATCAGAATTGGTGTTTACTCACGTGAAACGTGAGTTGGCTCATAAATTATTTTCAAATTTCGCGCCATTTTGCTGCTTGTGTCTGACTTGGCAGTCCGGTTTCTTTTGAAACGACTGATAATAGGGAGTAGTGTAAAGGTGTGAACTGAAAATGTTGAAGATTAGACATTCGTTTGCACATTCAAACGTTTCTTGTACTGCCTATCACACTCTTTACCTGTATGTATGATCTACAAGCTATCACTCTGTTTAAGAAAACAACAATTTATTTTACAAAACCGTTCGGAGTGTAACCAAAATGCTGTACAAAACGCGTAGAATAAAAAATCGAATCTGAATTCGAGCAGGCAAACCTTGTGGGGTGTAAATTTTGGGCTAAAACCGCCATTTTTGTGTCCTAGTTTGCAAATAATATCGAAAAGTTATTATATATTAGGAATCTTTACTAAAAAATGGTCTAATCCATCATCATCGTCATTGAAGTCAGCGGCAAAAAATGGGGTAAAATTGTGGCGAGCGCGGATCGCGACTTATAAGCCAGGGGCACTAATACGTCAGGGGTGGCGAGTATGGCCTAATGGTCAAGCGTTCGTGGAGTCGGATATTAAATCTCTTCCAAACCACCATTTTCCGCAATGAAAATGTCGATTTCGCCTTTTGGAATTCAACATTAAATGTCTGTACATCCCAGTAAACCATTCATCAATATTTTTCAATCTATTGTTCTTTTCTCTATATTTTTTAAATTTTTCGTAGTCCTACGGAACAACAAACGCGACAAGCAATATAACAAAATGTGGGGAGAAAATTTTTTCCTGTGTCACAATTTACAAATTCTGTAATACATACGCCCCAAGGTGTGGTTTTTGGAAATTCAAAGAAAATAATCATTAAGCCTTCCAGAAACTTTTCATAAGGAACGACCTCATTATGCACTATTCAGGCTGCTACCTGGACCTCGAGCAGTTCGAGAGCAAATATTCCATCGTGAACGCATCCCGGAGCAAATCCCACTGCTTTCTCAAGAAGGCCATGGCTGACGGGAACAATAGCCAGCAGGCGCGAATGCTTTCCACTTCCACGGCCCAGTTGACATATCCTGGCAGACAAACCCCGACCTATGTCGATACCTGCGATGCTTACGACGAGAAATTTGTGGAATCTGCGTTGAAAGATCATGAGGAGGTTATTAAGTCGGGAGAGCTGTACGAAGATGGCAGTTCTCTGAAGGAAGTTGTTGAGCAAGGTCATGTGGTGTTTGATCGGCTGGAAGATGGCACTAAAGCGGACTATGTCTACCAATGCGCTTTGTTTCAGCAGGATATTGAGGTGTGTTTTTGGTTACGGTAATGAGGAAGTTTTGTGGCAAAAAGTTTCTAACATAAAAAACATTTTTTTAATTTTTGTGCACATTTGGACTAATCTTTAAATTATCAATAACAGATGGCAATGTAAAAATGTTGTACTTAAGGCAAAAGTACAATGTTTGACCTAAGAACACTCACAGCTCGGCCAATGTCACATTACCTTTTTAAGGGGACCGGCCGTAATCCCTCCCAGTAACGGTTTTTGCCAAAAAATTTTTCTGGGACATTCTAGAACAGTATGCAATGGCTCAAACGGAAGCTAAGTCCCAGGTCTTTCGACTAAGCCCATGCATGTTGAATCTCGACACAAGCGCCTTGAGGTATGAGGATTTTTGTCCCAATTTTGTTCTAGCTCACTGTTCTAGAATGTTCCAAAAAAGTCATGGCAAAAACCGTCGCTGGGAGGGATTATGACCTACAATGTATTTTGACCTACCCCTCCCCTCTTTGAACTCCCCCAGGGCATACCCCTAATTTGAGCTATAGTGCAGAAATTTTCATACAAATTTTTTTAGAAACTATAGCCACAAAATGTACATTTCAGCAAAACCTTTCCTCCCGACTCATCGGCCTCCTCCGAAAACTCGAAGGAGATCACATCAAACGCGGCACCGGCGCCAAAGTTGACCTGTTTGAGCACAGCCTACAAACCGCTAGCCGCGCATATCGAGATGGAGCCGACGAGGAAATGGTGGTGGTTGCGTTGTTGCATGACATTGGCGAGATGATGAGTCCGATGAATCATGGAGAGGTGGCAGGGGCCATCCTGAAACCCTACGTGTCGCCGGAAGCGTACTGGATTTTGACTCACCACGAAATATTTCAGGTAAGTATCGAAAAATTCCAGAATTTATCCAAAATTGTTACCGTTAAAAAATGGTCATGTTACTTCAGGGCCCATGATTCAAAATATAGTCGTACTTCTGTTACAATTTAAAGTTTCACTTTTAGGGCTATTACTACTTCCACCACGTGGGTGGCAACCGCGACACCCGTGACATCTACAAGGACCATTCCAACTACCAAACAACCGTCGACTTTTGCCACAATTGGGACCAGCCGTCGTTCGATCCAGAATATGAATCGATTCCCATAAGCCACTTTGAGCCGATGCTGAAGCACATTTTACAGCGCAAGCCATATTGGCACTTCCCGAACCATCCGAAACTTGGAGTCGTCTCGATTTATGACGATAAAAAAGTGGCACTTGCATGAAATTTTTTTTAATTTTGGATATTTATTTGAGAATAAAGTGATATTTTTGTGACTCTAAACGAACAGGGATTAATGCCAAATTTGGGCAATATTTTCACATTAACATTGCAACATACATAGGAGTTTTTTAGATAAGCATTTGAAGTGTAATGTGTTTCTATAGATTAAGAAAGATTAATTCAGATTAGAAGATTACAGAAAAATATTGTTAGCCTAGGCTAAAACTCTAAAAAATTCTCTTAAAACTTGAACTATGAATTGAAAATCAGTGACAAAATTTAATTATCAGCCAGCAAAAATTATTACTCTGTGCCATTACTAAATGGAACAAATATTATTTTGCTCATAACTAGGGCTCGGATTTTTAGGTGCGCTAAATCTCGTTTTAGGTACCTAAAAAGGTGCGCTAAAAGTCCAAAATAGGTGCCAAAAACCTAAAAAAAGGTATTTTAGGTTTTCATGTTTTTTGGCACAAAAATGGCCCAAAACGCTCGTTTTTTGTGTTTTTATGCTATTATTAGCTATTTTAAACATTTTTGCAAAAAAAGACACTAATTTTATTGCATTTGAACCTTTTATTCACGAGTTTCATAATGGCATACAATGTACATTTCCAAATTATCTTCAGTAAAAGTTGCTCTGTTATCTGTTAAAATATTTTTGTAAATTGAAAAAGATCTTTCCACATCGCAATTGACCATCGGAGCGTACTTCATTACGGCCAATTGCTTCGGTGCCATTGTTTCGACTTTTAGCTCTGCTTCTTCGCCATTTTGGACTTTCGCGATTTCTGCCATTTTCGAGAGCCATTTTCGGTTCTATCCCCTCGCCGTGTGTGCAGTCCACCCAGCTGTGGCATCCCTCCGTGGATCGCTAAAAATGGGTACTGGTTATGTACCAGGGGAACACAGAAGAGCTTAGAGCCCCCTTCGATAGCGTCGCAAGACAGGCTTGCTGAGTCTCACTCAGGAAGCAAGGGGAACTGTGTGGCGAAGCCCTCGGCCGAGCTTAACGTCCCGGTAAAATCTCAGAACCAAAAAAACTGTAAAAATCTTCGAAAAATTTCGAAAAAATTCAGAAAAATTCAAAAAAAATTAGAGAAAATTTGTCGAAATGTGACAAATTATACAAAAAATCTTCGAAAAAGGCCATTTTAGGTGAAAAAACCTAAAATAGGTGAAGAAGCCCATTTTAGGTGTTTTTAGGTGCCCCACCTAAAAAAAACTATTTTAGGTTTTTTTAGGTGCGCACCTAAAAATCCGAGCCCTACTCATAACGAATTATTGCAATATTTTCTCTTCCGGGCAGCTTTTTTCCAATATGAGACCAAGATATAGAAGCAAGGATTCGAGGACTTCTCTCTAGAAACTTTTATGCAAAATATTTTTGAAGCGTAGATTTTTCGAATTTCCACTTGAAAGAAATATCTCATCACATCATAATTTTTCCTTAACCTACACGATTTTTTTTCTGATGTTGTCTCCATTTTCAAAATATTCCAAATATATTACTCAAAATTAGAAATGATGGAAAGAAATGAGCGATCAATAGAGAAATCCTTTCAGCGATCCGATCGAAATTAGAATGGGACACCGACCGTTATTTCTTACCACGATTGAGCAAATGAGGTGAAGAGATTTAGTGTCCCAGTGCTCAGCTATACAAATGTCAATCAACGAGATCACATTCCTGGCTCATCGATCCCATCCTGGATATCCGGTCATACACAAAATTTGTTTCGCGAACTCAGTTATCCAGCTCTCGGTTGTCTTAGAAAGGCTTAGAGAAGCCTTTCTGTATGTCTTTTTCTTTCCTTTATATATCCAGCCTGCTTTCATATATACCGCTTGGCTTTCATGTATCCATCCCGGCTTTTGTATCCGTCTATTCCACTACATTCCTTTTCCTGTCTGGTGTGCACTATCAGATACTATCTGATAGCGCACAAAGTAGATCTGTGAGCCCCGCCTTGGTTACCACCCAACTGGGGGTAAACGTCTGCAGTGCTAAACAACACTCGCCACATGTCTTTGCGCCAGCGACGCAGAGGATTTGTATGGTAAGCATGAGAAAGAGAGTGTTCTAGCCGGCAAATCGCAACATTTTGAGCTGATGCTCAGTTTGAGTGTGTATCTCTAACGCACTCGCTTCCCTCCAACTCATAATTAAATAAATTTACTGGCTCCAGCCAGTAAAAAGAGCTCTTCACTGGCTGCAGCCAGTAAAGCTCTTTTTACTGGGCCGAGGCGGCTAGAACACTCTCTTTCTCATGCTTGCCATACAAATCCTCTGCGTCGCTGGCGCAAAGACATGTGGCGAGTGTTGTTTAGCACTGCAGACGTTTACCCCCCAGTTGGGTTGATGTCCCCCGCGTTCCCTATTCACCTATCTGTCAGATAGGTGAATAGGGAAGGCGGGGCTCACAGATCTACTTTGTGTTTCTGATAAAGGCACTCTCAGACGTTAGAGAGATTGCTTAGTCTTCTAGCTTTCTCTATCTATAATCACTATTTTTTCTTTCCTCTTCATCCGGATGTCTCTTTTTCTCTAATACTCTAACTCTACCAATAACGCCATCTCTCAACGAGATTCTCGGTCCACCCCTTTGGTGTATATATCTCTTAAGGCAGTCCTGGGTTAGTCCTTGTCAGCAGTTGCCTCGGCCAGCTGGAAGGAGTGGAGGGGGTGGTCAAAGTAACTGCGCATACATTTAATGCGGCTCGGGGGTAATAATAAAATGGCATATAAATAAATTGGACAGATCGCAAAACAAAGTAGTCAGGTCTATTTATGATTTTTTGTGTATAAAATAATGGGAAGTTTGGATCTCCATGAGAATTTTATTGCGTATTAATAACTTGAAACATAATTAATAGACATTTAATAAAATGTGAATTTGAATCTGATTCTTTAACACGGATGTAATACGATACTTCAACACTTAGATTTGAGATTGCGATGCAAGGGATCATGGGCACTTATTGGATTCCCCATACATGACACTTCGTCCCTGGACATTTTGTCCCCGGAAATGAGGATTCCTCGGGGACGAAGTGTCCTGGGAAACGAAGTGTCCCGGAGGACGGAATGTCACGTACTCCGAAGTAAGGGTTTTCTTCTCCACGGGTCCGATACTTGACTATATTGTGGAAGCCCAATATTTCTCGGCATAAATATTGGCTGAATTTTGTACAAAAGTGACATATCACATCCATGGGACACTTCGTGCTCAGGGACATTTTGTCCCCCGAACACTTCGCCCCTGAGGAACTGTCTCCGGGGACGAAGTGTCATGCTCCCTTGCTTTACCATCTAAAATCTAAATTTTACGCGACATTATACAGATTGGCTCAAATAAAAAATGTAGCTTTTAATTGTTGGTGGTAATCTTCGAAGGAATCGTGGTATTTACAACATTACTCCGAGGCTTTCCAAATTGGCCACAAGTGAGAAGACGAATAGCCGCTTGTCGATAGCAGCGAAAACAAATGATCGTCGTCAAAGGATTGAAAAGTGTGACTGAGGACAAACAAATTGTGATTAAAGCTAAGATTGGCCCGGGGCGTAGTTTTAGTGCAATAACGGCTATAAAGTAGAATGCGGGAATGGTGGACGTTACCAAAGGGCAAATTGCCTAAATTATTTTAGAAGTACGTATAAATGTTATATATATTATAGAATTGAACTCCACACAGAGTACAAGATAAAAAAATTCACTTCTTTCTGAAACCTTGAGAATCAGACGAGTTTAAATAGCTCACCCCTTAGATAAATCCTTCCAGAATTAAAAACCAAGGGGTCCCTTATGTAACTTTTGACAAACGTTTCTACTTTACTAATTCTTAATGCGTATTGATAAATAATAATGTCATAATGATATGCCTAATAAGGGTTGTTTAGCTTAAAGCATACACAATGGTACCCAAGAACATTAAAATTTGGCAGGAAGACGGAAAAAATGCCTCAGTGAAGCAAAAAAAATATATAATGTTCATAGAATTTGGTACTCTAGAATTTGGTACCAAAGCCTACTAGAGTCTTGTAGACGAAATATCAATGGCCATAGGCAATAAAGTAGCGGGTAGCCGAACCTTGTGAAAAATCGAAAAAAAATTTGGTATATTTGCACCGCATTCTGGAGCTATTTTACGTTCTTAACGACTTGTATACTTTTGGAGATCAAAAAGATCAAAAGTTTTTTATAATTTCAACTAACCATGGCTAAAAGTGCCCGTTGAAATTCCTTGTGCATCTTTTGCGTGCCACTGTGAGTCGAGTGCTGGCTGAGTTGATCGAAGTTTTTGGCAATTTTATTTTCGCACCCCGCTACAATGAAAATGCTTCCAACACATGTCATGTTCCAGGATATCAGCATGACAATCAGTTGCCATTCATCCTAGAATTATGTTTTTACTCGAATTGTAATCCCACTTTTGGTATTGTCTCCCTTCAGTTAGTACTACCAAGAGGATAAATGGGCGCCAAGGCGCCCGAGTCTGCCTTGTAAGTACAATAAGTGACAATGAGATGATACCAATTAGTATACTAACTAGGGGTAAATGGGCGCCAAGCGCCCAAGTCGGGCCTGAAATTTCGAAAAAAATTCTTCTTCAAAATTTTTTTTCGTACCCCGGGAATTTTTTTTGACCCCGGATTCGGACTCAGCACCATCGAAAACCCCCGGGCGCAAAAAATCAGCCCCGCCGGTGTTTTGGCTTGAAAAATGTCATTTTTTGGCAAAAATGACACTTTTTGCCAAAAAAATCCAGTTTTGTTGAAATGCGCCAAATTTTTTTCCGGGTTCTGTCTCAGCATCTCCGGGGGGGACATTTTGACGTATCGTGCGTCCAGAAAGGAGCGACTCCCAGCTCTGGACGCTGCGGACAAAGTCAGCTTCACTTGCCGTTTAGGGTGATTAGAAGATTAGATTAATAACTAGCCGAGTAGAGCTCGGCTAGCTGTCGGGAGTCTATATTCGTGGTTTAGATTGAATTCGTTGGTCAATAAATTTTAATTGGGTCAATATGAATAACAGTTTTGGTATTCGCTACGCGAAAAGAACTCGGCCTTCGGCCGTCTAGAAAACGGCATAGATTTTAAAGGGTATAATACAGATATACCTATGTTCTAAGTTCCCTCACATTCCAAGGGAGAAGGTCGGGCGCTTCGCGTCCGACCACAAACGTCCAAAAACGGCTAAATGCCCTCAGGGCAAATTCGTCAATGTGGGTGGTCCAAACACGAAAATTTCTGTGCCATCTTCCAAATTTCTGTGCCAATTTCTGCTATCACACGCCTCTGGGCGCAGGCTGGATATTTCTAAACAACTCCCTCCCTCCCTCGTGCACGAAAAAGGGGGCGTGGCCTAACCTTTGAGGGGGTAAAAACGGGGGTTCAACATGCGAATTTCAAAAATTTTTTCTCCGGGGGTCTTACCTCACCGAATAGAAGCCCCGGAGCGAAAAATCCATGCCCCAGGTGAAAAGTCCGACCTCAGCGCTTCCAACTCTCTAGTGGGGGGACTAATGATACCAAATCATTCTGTAGGTCAGAAAAAAATTTTGGTCTCTGAAATTTGAGAATAAGTATTCAAGATTCAACGATCAAGTATTTTATATTTAGGGATTCCATTCTTTGATTTTGTCTACATTTGGACCAAAGTAGGATTTACTTAAAACTTTAGACGAATTAAAGCCATTAAAGCATACTATATGACGTCCCAATACGTAGACTGTTCCGGGATTTGGCCAGCTATTTAATTCCAGTACTTGATGACCTATAGATTGAAACTCTTCTCGCGCTTCACCAAAAACGCAGACAGTTAGGAAAATAGTAACTGCGCTCTGCGCTACTGCAACGGTGATAACAAAAATGGTGGATCGTGTCAAGTTGTTACTAAACAGTGAGTATGAGTCAGCGAATGTTTTTGAAAGAAATAGCGACATGTAATCCAAAACAAGCTATTATTCAGCTGGAACGGTGCTTTGTTCAAATTTGTTCTGAAAGAATGAAGATGGATCTTTTAGCAAAAACCGCCCAGCAAGTCTTTTTTGGTTTATTTAATCCTAACAATTTTTCTTTGTTCTAGCGCAAAATTTTGAACTTGAGAATAAGTGTATCCACAGCATAACTTACTTCTTTTTGCACAATAACAGATATCTGTAGACAAATTGCACTGGGATCCATATAATATTTGTATGTAGAATTGTCAAATACACCATCACTGTAAATGCGTCAAAAGAAGCTGATCGTCCTGCAAAGAAACCGGTTGACATTATCGTACAATAACCGTCTGCAGTTAGTACGACCTAAAATTTTAAATAATTGTTATACTTATAATTTTAGCCTCCGGTGATTAATAACCCTGCCAAGAAAACAGCGGCGCAAGGGGTCTAACGGTCATGCTCGGACGGACGCACTGACCGGGCTAGCTTACTGGGAGGATAATTACTCCCCTGTATATGATTTGTTTTCTTCTCCTATCCTAAATTGTTGCAAAACGACGCTGTGTGATATACTAAACGCAAATAGAACATAAACAGCACAAATGGAAGCCAAACAATAATAGACAGCATTCGTTGGAAAAACAATACAGATGACGATTTATACAGTGTACAACTAAGCGGTCTATTATTGATTGGTTTCCCTGTGTTGTATTTTTCATTTTCCAACCATATGAAATAGCACACAGCGTTGTTTTCCAACGAATAAGCATAGAGGGATAAACACAAACATACACAGGGGGAGTAATTAGAGATACTACAGTCATCGTCGCTTGATTTTTGTTCGATATTTTTTACAATATTCTAGAATTTTTTTCGATAATATTGTGTGTACAATGTTGTAGTTGGCAAATTCTTATAACTTTTGGTTGGAAATGGCAAAAAATGACTTTCCTTGCCCAAATTTTAGCCAAAATTCAAGACAAAATTCAAATGTCCCATTACCGGCTTCGCAATAAATGCCGTTATGCTAAGGACAAGGTCGAGCGATGCATCGATGGTGAGCAGGTATTGATACAGTTTGACCCCAAAAGTGGAGTGATATTTGATGAGGTAAAGCAAGTAGACGTTGAACAGAATGGAAAGAGTGTTCACTGTTCCTTCCATCAGATGGTGTACTTCGTCTATTCCTGAATAATAACAATATTCATATGTGCTTATTGAATCAATTATTTATTTCATGGGCAATAAGGGTCAGTGGTATTCCGATTTAAAAACTTTTTCAGTTCATCGCTTCCAGATTTTTTCAATGTCCGATTTTCAGTTAGTTTGGTTCCGGTTCTTTTCTGGTTTTAAAAATTTCAGTTCCTATGCTCCGGTATTTTTTCGTTTTAAATTTTTTCGGTTATGCGGTTATATTCGGGACCCAACAGGAACCGGAACTGGGACACCTCTGGCAAGGAAGTTTAGGCTCAGGCTAAAGATGTGGTCCTCAGTCTAATGTGTGACACACGAAGTTCTGACATACAGTAGTGCCGATGTCTATGCCCGAAATGACATTTTTTGGATTAACGCTTATGTTAAAGATCTCGGCCTTCGGCTGTCTAGAAAAATGCAGAGACTGTGAAGAGCATAATACGGGTAATGGTTAGGTCATAGCTACAAAATTATGGTCGGAGATGGCCAATTTTTCAAATGGCCCTGGCGTGCCCAATATCGGACCCTAAACGTGGCCCTAAGCAAAAACAAACTCCGTGTTCGGATTCCACGGGCCCGAAAACCCCCAAGTAGAAAAAATCGTGTGGTTTTTGTTGTGATTTTTTCTTTGTGATCACGCAAAAAGATTGTGCGTGACGGACATTTGGGCTTGTAACTTTCTACCAGGCAACGACATAAGTCCGTAAAATGAATAATCACTGTTTTGAATTGGCGGTCACTCTCTCTTTGTGTCTTTTTCTGTCTAACTCACTGCGAAGAAGGAAGGAAATGAGAAACTTATAGCGATCTCATTCTACGGACTTATGTCGTTGCCTGGTATGGGGTAAGGATAACTTTTATTCTTCCTGCTCCCCTTAAGAGTTAATTCCCATGTGTTAGTTGCATTGGCTGTTAGGCAGCCGTAATTAGGCTCAAGCGCCACAACAATCAGAAAAAAACTTCAATTACAAGAGACCAAATGATTTCCCACCTGGCATATTTGATGACTGATTTTGTTTAAAGACTGCTGCAGACTCCAGAATTCCAAAATTATTATAGACAACACAATAAAAATGGCATTCGACTTTGGCAATATACATAGAGTACACAAAAATAGGAACATATAAGGAGCGTACATTTGGCGGTAAGCATTTAACGAAATTTTCACTTATGCGTTATGTTTTCGAATTTAAGTCACATCGGCACCAAATGTACGGGAGTTGTCTCAAAATGCGTCACAGCCATATTTTTGTCGTTAAAATGTCGAGATTTTTGGTACATACCCTAATTCGGGTACGGGAAATCCGAATTTGACCTCAAATCATGGGTGGTCCCGCCACGAAAGTTGGGAAAATCGCATTTTTGCTACAAAATGGCCCAAAAATGACCATTTTTGATGCGTTACGTCAAAAATAATTGCAGATTCGGACTCAGCGCATCAAAATACCCCTAGAAACACATTTTGCTGACATTCCGAAAAAATTTCATTTTTTGGCCATTTTTGACCATAGGGGGGTACCACATGGATTTTGAAAAAAATCGATTTTTTGAAAATGTGGAAAATTTTTCTGCAATCAGTGTTATTAGGGGTAATTCGATGCGCTGATTTCGAATCTGCAGTTGGTTTTAACGTAACGCGTCAAAAATGGCCATTTTTGGACGATCTGTTGGGGGTTTTTCGTCTCAAGTTCGAATCCCAGGTCCGTCAATCAATTTTTTTCTCGCGATAATACCGAATTTTCTTAAAAATAACGACGAATTCTTGTTTGCCGGACCACAATTGATTAAAAATTTGCAACTGTAAAATGAAATACCTTCAATACTCATTTTCCGGCACCATTTTGTGATAATTTTCGCCCAAAAACGTCAAAAAACGCAAATTTCCCAACTTTCGTGGCGGGACCACCCACGATCTGAGGCCAAATTCGGATTCGCCGTATGCGAAATAGGGTAACTACCAAAAATCCCAGTCGATTTCAGACGTACTACTTCTCATTTTCTCAAAAAAAACGCAAAAAACCTAAAAAACGTCGTATTTGGCTCAAATTTCGTCTTAGCAAAGATTTTTTACGAAAAAGTAAGATTTGAAGTGTTCCTCGATCAGACTGGATAAGTGAAATATTCATCTCTATTGTTATTATTTCTAAATCGCGTCTCAAAGTTGACTCATTTAACACTGAAAAACGCAAAGTGTACCAACTTTGAAGGCCAAAATATAAATAATAATCGTACGGACGAATATTTCACCCACGGGGTATGATCGGGCAACACTTCAACTTGCTTCCTGGCAAAAAAAATCATTGATAAGACGAGATTTGATTTTTGGCTGAAATCGGCTGTGACGCTTTTTGAGACACTTGGTGCCGATGTGAAGTTTAAAGCAAAGTTTCGAGCATTTTAATAAAAATAGCCGGCCCATTAATAACTTTTGCAAAGTGCAGACAGAAAGAGCAATGAGAATTGTTGCAAATTCAAACGCGACGAATTCCAAATTCAAACGGTGTATACCAGGGCTGCATCCGGGATTTCGAAAAGCCGGACCGGATACCGGATACCGGATAGTAAAAAAAGCCGGACCGGATACCGGATAGTGCAAAAACACCGGATATTGACCGGATATCCGGATAACCGGATATTTCAATTTTTGGCGCCAAATTTGAAATTTTTTTCCAATTTTGACGTTAATTTGCAAAAAGTTTACCTAAATGGGTGCTTTTTGTTTCCTTTTTATTATAAATGTGCAAGATTAGGATAAACGTTGTAAAAATTCAAGTATTTGAACAACTTTTAGCTACTTTTTGGCTATTTTATTGCAATATATGAGCAATTTTAATCAATTTTACCACTATTTGTTGACAATTAAACGTTTTCACACTTTTTGCCCGTTAACTTACCGACTTCATTGGGGTTCCAATATAAGAACTATAATAATTTTGAAAATTGGGAAGAGTAGAGTCAATTTTCATTGAAAAATGTGAAAAATGCGTTACCGAATTGCTGCTACCAATGTGCAAAAATTATGTGAAAATAGCGCCGCAGGTGAAAATTTTTGAAATGGTAAGCTTATTTGGCAAAAATTTCGCTTAAAAAATTCATTCATACTAATTAATAATAAATTTTACAGGCCTCCGCCATTGCCTGACAAAAATTTTTCAATAAATATTGAGAAATTTCAATCTAAAAATTTATTTCAATGATTTGCTATAGTCAATTTTTAAAGAGAGAGCCAATTTTTTCCAAAAAATTTGCCTGCGGTGCTTTTTTTCCGCGACTTTTACCATATATCTAGGATTTGACTACATTTTGAAAATAAGCACCCCTAAGAATGCACGGGAAATGTGTAACGGACACCCCGACAGCAGCGAAATACTAGTATAGAATTGTACCTACATTATTGTATTTTGCCAGAAATATAGAAAAATTAAAAAAGCGCCGCAGGCAAAATTTTTTGAAAAAATTGGCTTTCTCTTTAAAAATTGACTAAAATTTCTCATTGAAAAAGATAGAAAAGAATAAGTTTTAACGAAACAAAATTAGTTTAATTGGGTAAAATAGTGAAATAGAATGGAAAAGTCAGAAGAAAAAATAGCGCCGCAGGCGAAAATTTTTTGAAAAATTACGCTGTATGCCAAAAATTGACATTGAAAATTTTGAATATTCTACGAAATTTTCAAAAATTTTCGCCTGCGGCGCTGACTGCATTCTTAGGGGTGCTTGTTAATATCCGGTGCATCCGGCGGACCCCCCTAATATCCGGAAACCGGATACCGGATACCGGATGGCGAAAAACACCGGATAACCGGATACCGGATACCGGATGCAGCCTTGGTGTATACACTCTCAAGAAAAGGTCCTCGGACATTTGTACACCGTTTTCAAATATTGCATTTTTAACGTTTGGAACCTCCTAGAAGGTTTGAAAACGTTCTAAAATACTCAGCTAATACTTTAGAGTGTTCAAGTACTTGATTCCACTACAAATCTTCAGCTTAAGCTTAGGGAAGCCTTAATTACCTCAAGGGTAAGCCTAATAGCTTGCTTGGCGCCTTATAAGGGTTGTTCAGGAGCTTAAGCCTAATGCCAAAGAAAGGGTTGTTCATCCAAAAGTAAGGGTTCTTTAACCTAAAGCTTAAGCCTAAGTCGATTAGGGAGCTTAAGCACAAGCTGGAGCACAGATCCTTGCGCAAACCATCGGGTATCATGGTATTCAAACATCATTTTGACGAAATCAGTAGCTGTAAATATTCGTTCATAGATTTGACTGCTAGAACACTCCAGAATCTTAGCTGAGCATTTTGGAACGTTTGGGAACATTCTAAAGGTTCCAAACCTTAAAAATGCAATATTTGAAAAAGCTGTACGAAAGTCCCGGCGTGCAAATGTCCTTGTCCGGAATAAACTAGGGGGTAGTCTGTGAGAAAGTGTAGCTAGTCTGTGAGCTTGAGTCGCTATCTGCTTAAGCCGCTCTAGCTGATTCTAGCTTAATCGGATCAAGCTGCTTTTAGCTTCAATACCTCAATTATCCGAGGCTCTCCCGCCTCGAATGTGCATCTGAGTCTGTCTGTACAGATTCTGATAAATTGGAAAATCGGCCAAAGTGCCGGAACGGAGTTAGGCTTCCTGAGTTACTGGGTGCCCAAAATGTTGCATTTTCTGGATTTCACCTATCTATAACTATTTTGACCCGCCGTGTCCCGGTCGATTAATAACTCATTTCGCTTCTTTCATTGAGGGCTTTCAAATAAGGTATTACTCGCCCGTAACGGAGCTTTCTGGAAAAATGCCTCCAAAAGTACTAACTCGTTTCTATAAAGGGGAATGGCCTAGACGAAATTGCCTGTCACGAAATGTCACATCTCAAAGTGCGATACATTTTTCGACCGGCATGCAACGTTGAATACGCGGCAAGCAATTTTCGCTACTTGTAGAAACCTCCAGCCTGCGGAGGAATAATAAGAACGTATCAGGGGCGTACATTAAGCGGTAATCTTTTACGTTTCTGTAAAAATTCAGTAAAAACGCCGACTTCTTATGAGTAAATTTTGAGAAAATTTGAAACATTTTATAAGGTAATTGAAATCAAAATCTCATAGAAAATTGGGTATTATTTAGACCACTTAAACCTCGGGCTAAAGCAAATGTCCATTCCAGATATTACTAGGCTATCGTGCTTGGAAGTTTAGTATATATTAGATAGATAGATTTTCCAATGAATTTTAAAAATTTGTGTAGGAGTAGAATTTTACCTACTATCGGAAACATGGATATGACGCACGCTATTTTAAATTCCTCAAATGAAGCAAATAGAAAATAGCGAAAATTGAGCAAAACACAACAATCAATCAGTAGTGTATCTCGAAGCAGAAAATATTTTCTCTGTCTGCACGCAATGTTAAAAAGACATAATGAATAATATTGCGAAGCTTGCGCTTGTTGTGTCAATTTTTCACACTTTTCTAAGGAAAGTGTCAACTTTCGGAGATCACAAATGTTGTACTTTTATTGTTCCTGAGAAAAATATTTAACCCAGTAACTCAGCCAACCATGATGAATATTTATGCAAACTCCAATTTGCAAATGGTGCGCAACATATCATTAGTTTTGATGCTAGTTTACTGGACAGATCGGACAGAGGGACGTCTTCATACTGAGCCAAGCTCCAAAGGACCACACACGTCGATTTCTTATGAAACGTCCTTATCCCGAATGTAGAGCTTAAGCTTTGACAAACATTGTTCGAGTTAGAATCCATTCCAAAATCTTTCAATATGGATGTGATATATATGTTGCAGTCCATCTTGAAAATCAGTCCATACAAGATCAGTCCAAACAAGATGGACTGAAATGCCAGTCCGTAACAAGATGGACTAGTCCGTAACAAGATGGACTAGTCTGTAACAAGATGGACTGATTTTCAAGATGGACTGCAACATATACTTCGACATTTAGATTTGAGAAGGTCAAGTAAAAATACATAATATTGGTTTATTTCCGTAATAGTTAGATCAGAGGACTATCATACTAAAGTGAAATGTGAAGGGAAAAATTGAAATTTGAAGTTCTCCTATCTTACATCAAACGAAATGTGAAATTGATTCTTCCAGCATCGTACGTGTGCACGCGCTGATCTCTACCACGTTCGTCCTTCTCGGAAAACGGAGCTGAATTGGCCAGTGTGTGTTCAAATCGATCGTGAATTCGACCACAGTAACAGGGGACTGGGCAGGTCGTGTCAGAAACGCATACATAATTAATTTCGAGGCGAACAGGCTGTTCGTACGAAACATTAAGAGACGTTATGGAACGTTTGGAACCAGCTTTTTACCTGCCTTATAGGGCAAGTGATACCTTGTTTGAAAGAGGACACCGAGA
Source organism: Ditylenchus destructor (assembly GCA_022814885.1). Classification (NCBI taxonomy): domain Eukaryota; kingdom Metazoa; phylum Nematoda; class Chromadorea; order Rhabditida; family Anguinidae; genus Ditylenchus; species Ditylenchus destructor. Next base: position 7,524 of record JAKKPZ010000140.1, on the reverse strand, counting down.
GCATTAATATTATGCAAAAATATAACGAAAGGTGTTTGAAAAACACATAGAATTACAGATCCCGATTCGACAATAAGTAGTTAGTAACATTTTACTTCCTCAAAACCATAAATTTTTCCTTTTCCGTACGAAACTGAGTTGACGAGGTACAATTTGACCATGTACCAATAACTATCTGTACTCGGTCGCATTATTGCTTTATTTTGACCAATGGATGACCTAACTTGACCAAAGGGCATATAAATTTGGATAAAGTTAAATTTAGATAGATAATATCTGTAATCAGGCCACCACGATAATTGTTCGTTATACAGTTACATCGTTGAAGTTACATACATTTTTACTGACACGTTCTATAAGGCAAACAAAGATATTAGCGATTACAAAAAAACGTGCACATAACTAAATGGCCCACTTCAAAGGCGCCTACAAAATAATGAGTAATTAATGTGCGGCAATTTGAATGTACATTTTGACAAAGAGAGAAAATCAGTCATCATTGTATAGTCATTCTTTTCTCATCCTCCTTTCACAAGCACTGTTAATCATTTCTTGAGCCACTTGCAACGGATCGGAAAAGTGAATTGTCGGGGAGTTCGAGGGAACATTGAATTCGAGGGAACTTTTTTGCAAAGCGTCTTCTTATTTCTTTGCGTAGCCCTTTGCACAGCAGCAACAGAAATAACGGGGTGAGACATAGACTCAAATCCTCAGGGTACATCATTAGGCCGAGCAGCGTGATCACCTGTTCGTCATTCATCCATTTTATATTGAAGAAAATGTACAACTAAAATTTGTAAAAATGGTTAAATTTATACAATATTATTTTTAAGTTTCCCCAATTTTATGCCATAACTTTCCGGAACTTCCGGATGAGTCTCTTGACAGAAGCTAGCTTTCGGGCTGAGTCAGGTGTCATTCTACTCCTCTCTAGAAAGGGAGTTAAACTATGTCAAACGTAACCGGGAAAAGTGGTGGCATATAAGTTAGGGTTGACTGTAGTTCCATACAGCGAAAATAAATGGCTTAAATTAATTTTTAATTTTTTCACTTCTTGACCAAATAATGAATAGGGATTTTGCAAGGATACTTACTAGTTTTACAAATTTTACACGATATTTTACTTGCAAAAATTCCCAAATCGATGACTTATAACCAGACATAAATTATGTAAAAACTTGCAAATTGCCAAAAACTGAAATCGAGTCCCTCTAAGGCGCACTATGTCCGTGAGACACGAACAGAATTTCCCGCTATTCGACGCTCCGGGACCCCAAACTCGCGGGTACCCCCAAAACCCATGATTTTAGAGAGGGGGGTTATAAATGTCAGAATTGGGGTGGCCCCGCCACGAAAATTCTTTCGCCTCGGGGCTCGGATCCGGGCGTGTACCAATCGCTTCCCCTCGGCGAGATAAGACGATTCGTACCGGTCTCGCTGGGAACATTTGCGATTTCCGGGATTTATGGCTTCCGGAAATCCAGAAAATCCCGGATTTGGGCCATGGTCCGCGGCCAAGCCGCGGGTTCTTTTTTCTTGTAAATACTAATAAGATGGAATATTTAGTGTTCCGGAATGCCTAAAACTGCGTTGTTGCCATTTGTAAAAGTGGCATTCAAATTTGGCATCTAACATTGGAAAAGATTCGGATCATTAGTGTATAAAGTCCATAATTATTACCTGGGATAAGAAGCGATTTAGTACCACGAGGAGAAAGTTTATACAAGTGAATAGGAATAAATTGAGTTCGGGATCTCTGCTTTGCTGGTTTGTGCCCACACTTCCGCTTTGGTTACGTTTTCTGTGTTTAAAAATCTTGTAACAAATGTAAAGATTCATCGCCGCCACAGATACTCCATTGAACGCAATAAAAATGACCATATAGAGACTGTTGCTCACCTAAATTGTGAAGCGATTCAACTGTCTGTTGGCGCATTTTTTGTGTTTCGCTTAAGGCCTAGGAACATTTTAAGATATCACTTAAAGCTTAAGTGGAACTAAGTTTTATATACGAAAGACGTAGTGTCCCAGAGGACGAAGTGTCCGGGAGACGAACAGTAGGAGAACTATCACTCGCATGAGGTGGTCCGGAGAGCGAAATCCAGATGTTCCAAAGAAGCAGACCGAAAAATGGCGCTTCTAAGAAAGAATATGCCTGAGTATAACTGTAAATCCTAATCGATCGAAATTGAAATACCCATAAAACTTGTATTCCAAAAATCGTTTCATTCATCCGGGCTCAGGCCCGTGTTGAATAGTTTAGGATCAACCCAGGACGACTTGCCAGCTAATCAAGCGGGCTGGATCACGGACAGGATTTGCTGAAAACCAATTTTCCAAGACACAAAACACTCACTCCCGTCAATTGTTCGCTGGCATCGATCGCGTAGCCAACCATGGGATAAAATGTACACGTTGCGCCAGTTTTAATGAGATGCCACGTGAATATAAATGGGTAAGACAAGCCAAAAAGAATAATGTATGGCATAATTCTCTTCCATAACTAAAAATAAATAAGTGAAACTTTAGCTACTCATTTTTCAACAATATTGTTTAATCAATATTGCTAGCTAATCACGGAGCTAAAGTTTTACGCAAGTGTTTCCCCAGCAAACCATATAGAGGTTACGTGAATCGCGAGATTCAGTCATAAACAGAGAGAAGACTAAAAATTTATTTATTTTATCTATAGGACGATGTTTTAAGGATCATCCCATGGTTTTACTTTACTTCCGGTTATAACTTTGCCAGAAAAAATGCGCCAAAAGTGTTTGTGTGCACGTAAGCCTTTACGTAAAAATTACGTAGTTCTCAATTCACGCAGGTAAATAACCAAAGCTGAATAACTGACTGCAGCCCCATATAAGCCACGTTATGTGATTAAAAACTGTCACGACTTGAAAAACCTTGGCTACAAGAAACAGACTATCTTTCAAAGCTAATTTTCACAAATTTAGTAAATGAGTTAGAGAAGCCAAAAATATATGGTATAATTATCTCCCACAACTAAAGGTAAGTAGAGAAACAGCTACTGTTTTAAAGTTTCTTCGCTAGCTAATATTGCAAACTAATCACGACGCCCGTGCTACAAAATACTTGATGTAACAGGATGATTAAATCGGGATAAAATGGGTACTTTTTCGCGCGAATTCAAAAAGCTGTTGTACCATTATAAACTAGAGAAAAAGTGAAATATACTGAGTAACATCAGATGTTTGGCCAACATAGTGAAAAGCGGCCCAAAAAGGCTATTTCATCACCCTGTTTCATCAAATATTTCGCTATTGTAGCCCGGGCTTTACACAGATATTTCCCGAGCAAACCCTACAAAATATCAACGAGATTTCAGAAATTATTTTCATTGTAATTGCATTTTCACAATTTTTAAATTGCAAAAACATTGAATGGGTAAGTAAGGTCGAAAAGATTAACATATGGCATAAAAGCTTACAAATCAACTCTTTTTTGATCACGCTAATGGGCAAAAGTCTAGTAGACAAATTTTACGTGCGATCAAGCTTAAGCTACAGCCTAATGTAAGGACTGTGCGTGATCTTAAGCTTGATCTTAAGCTTGATCTTAAGCGTGATCTTAAGCCACGTCATGTGATTAAAAACGACTTGAAAAACCTTGGCTACAAGAAACAGACTATCTTTCAAAGCTAATTTTCACCAATTTAGTAAATGAGAAGCCAAAAATATATGGTATAATTATCTCCCACAACTAAAGGTAAGTAGAGAAACAGCTACTTCTTTAAAGTGTCTTCGCTAGCTAATCACGACGCCCGTGCTACAAAATTCAAAAGTCCAGTAGACAAATTTAAGCTACAGCCTAATGTAAGGACTGTGCGTGATCTTAAGCTTAAATATAATGCTTGCATAGAGCCTAAGACTAAGTATACCCTGATTGTTGTTTAATCTAATGTCTATTCTAATTCTCTGCTGTAGCACTCTCATTGTACTACCTCAATGTGGGATTGTTTCTCTAGTTAGAGTTTATGTTCCTTCTATGTTTCTTTAACTCAAAAAAATTCTTACCATTTCGTAGTGAAATGGAAATGCGAACACAGTGCACCGGTTAACTGTCAGCAGCCAATCGAAGAAAAAGTTCAAATATACCAAGTAATAACCCAAAAAGTTGAGCAGAGTGGGAATCCAGCCACTTGAGGGAATCAGCGCGTACAGCGGATAGAAGAGATGTGTGCCTGAGGCACGGTAAAGGTAATATGACGTAATCCAATGCGCACATTGCTGAACAAACAAGAATGAACTGAATCAAACATGTGATAATGGTGTATTTTTTGACAAAAATTGACCAAAAATTTGAAATTTTCGAACAAAATTATCCCGAATCTGAAGTTTTTCTACTAAATCTGCTACTGATGTCCAAATTTGGCTATTTGTATATTTTTTCTTTGCCTAAGCCATAAGAATGTTTCAATTTTTTTCAAATTTTCTGTTCATTTTCTCTAGCTGAAAATTACAGGTTTTACGGTAAGTGGTTACCGTTATGTTGGAAAATAGGTAGAGACGATAGAACGGAGTTTTAAAATAGCAAATCAGAATATAGCCAATAAAAGCGTCAAGCATAAGAGCTGGAATGGCGTAAGGAAGAGGAATCAAGCCGGAGATCTCGGGATGAGAAAGCCATTTTGCGACGAAGAAAATTATTGCGTCTGCAGCGGTGTTTGAGCTGTTTGATTCCATATAAAACATTTTACTGTGTTCAATAGGAAAAATGTTAATAAAAAATTTGCTGAGAATTTTGTCGAAATTTTTAAGGTGTTTTTCGTAAAATTAACCAAATATTGAAAATTTTTAGCGCTGATTTTAATTTTAACTACAAATTTTGTCATTTTTTCCAAATTATGACTAATTTTTGTAAAATTTACAAATATTGGCCAAAAATTGGACAAAACAACAAAATTATTAGCGAAATTCAATATTGCGCAAAAACTTTTCAGCGTCAAATTCAAACTCGGATTTTTATCGGACTCCGTTTATTTGGAAGTTCGGTTATCGGAAACAAATCGGCGAAAAAAATCGTTTCCGATAAACGAGGTATAACTGTCTTGCCAAACACTGGATTTGTAAAACAAAAACGCTGGTTCATTTTATAAATTATAGTTTATTTTATCATCACTAGGGGGCGGATTTTTAGGACATGAAAATCGCATTTTAGGATCCTAAAAAGGACACCAAAAAGTCAATTTTAGGACACGAAATAGGACAAAATAGGACATTTTAGGACAGGTTTTAGGCCAAAATTTGACTAATTTTTGGAAATTTTTACCAAAAATTGGCCTGAATGTCCTAAAATGGGAAATTTTGATCAAAATTTGCCAAATTTTTTGAGATTTTACCCAAAATTTTCCGAATTTTTTTTTGAAAAAATTTCAAAAATTTTTTTAGAAAAGTTTTGTCAAAAATTTTGAATTTTTTTCGAAAAATTGGGAAAATTTTGATCAAAATTTCCCATTTTAGGACATGAATAAGATCGAAATGGACAAAATAGCGACCTTTAAGACATGTCCTAAAATTTCTGTAAAATTGGCAAAATAGGACATTTTAGGAAATGTCCTAGAAATCCGCCCCCTAATCATCACCAAGTTCGTTCATTTTATGGAAAAGGTTAAAACAAGAAACAAAAATGGCTAAGGAGTGACTTCGAAAACACATATAACGGGGACAACAAAGTGAGCGGTTGGAGAAGCCGGACACGGCATAGCACGCATTTAAAATAAGGCACAGTCTTTTAGGCGTTAAGCACCTGGTCTTAATGCAAAACTTTTTCGGAATTGAGAAAAAGCGAGACATTAATAACTTTACGGCGAGAAATGCCTAATTTCAGACAGATGCCATTTCGTTCCATTGTCGTTTTTCTATTGGGCGCTCTCAATGGTTTCGCAGGTGCTATGTCTCTAATGGCTACCGATGATCATTCCGCAATATTGGGTCATTTAATGGCCGATCCGATATGGTTTGACGAAAATGGAATGCAAGATGTGCTTGCAGGCGCGGAATGGGTAATGAAATTTCTGACAATTCAAGCAATACTTAAGCAACACATACGCCGCAGTCCAAACTGACGTGACTGAAATGCCAGTCCAATTGACGTTGATTGTTTTTAGCCATAACTAAGTTCAAGCTAAGCCATAACACCCGGATAATGGCTGAACTTCATATTACCCCGTTTTTTATATAATAATAATAATGATTGCAAATGTGATATGGCCAAATTCACATGGTGTGCCACGGAATATAAGGTACTAATAATGGAATACCTCACAAAATGAGGTAATTACATGTGGTATTCCTCAAAAACCGAGGTACAAATAATGGTATGCCTCAGAAAATGAGGTAATTACATGTGGTATGCTCAGAATATAAGGTAGTAATAATGAAAAACCTAAAAAATGAGGGAATGTTCTAGAAACATCTCCGCAATCTGGCAGTATTTTTTTCGGCTCTAGGAAGATCTGGGAGTCGATTGATACCAAACTTGGGGCATTTCCGAGCAGCCCAGATACACAAGTGACCTCATAAGCAAAATATAAAGCCTAGTGGAGGGCAGCTCAAAAAATTTGAACAAAGACTTTGCTCACAAATTAACAAAGAAATCACACACTATTTTCATATTTTCTTTTTCGTTTGCAAATGCTCAGCATGTTAAAAGTGGGTACCTCAAGGATCAGTCCTTGGTCCATTACTTTTCTTATTCTACATTAATGATCTCCCATCTTTTTGCGGTATTTCTAACGTTACGACAAAACTGTTTGCCGATGACCGGAAGGCATACCACATTTCTCCATCTTACAACTGGTATTTCAGAAAACCATTCAATTCATGCTGCAATAGGAATGGATTCAAAATTAACGCAAAATAGTGCTCTGTCATGCACATAGGAAAAGGAAATCCTTGCCTACCATACACTTAATTGAGCTACCTAGTCGAGGTGGGGGAGAAACTGAGACGGCAAACCACGGATTAGGGGATAGGCACTTCCGAAGTAATAAATTGATGAAATTAATATCTGTTTTACTTCGTTTCATTCTATACTACACAATCCCTCCTCTTGTGTCACCCTTGAAAATTTGAATGAATTCAAACTGAATTTCTCAATTCGTTTTTAAGTTAGTTTATTCTCACAAATAGTTTCTTTAGTAATACTGCTGATTCAACTGAAGTCTACCCATGTCTAATTCGAAACCTTTACCGACATTCACTTTCGATGTGCTCCGCTATTTGAACCGAGACAAGTTAGAGCGCTTTTGGATAGTTTGTCGTCCACTTAAGAACATCATCGATCGATACTTTCATTCAAAGCCGTACTTTTAATCTAATAGAAACGACTGCACTCACTTTTCTTTTGGCCCCGCTTATATGTAGGACTTATATGTAGAGCATATGCCAGGTCCGCAAAGCGCCCATTTGTGTGCAGAATGGGTCATCAACTTATAAATATTTGGCTTTGGTTTTTTTTCTCTGTGACACTCGAGTTAGCTACCTTCCCATTTGCCATTTT